>JAPMOB010247100.1:0-32766 GCA_029875015.1 Lepomis gibbosus
GCAATAGCTGTTACACCTGGAGCAGTGTGTAGAATTATTGGTTTCTTTCAGCACCAGTTGGGACAATTAGAGGTTTGTGGAGCCACACCCCACCGTCCCCTCCTCCACTGAGCTCCTTTGTGTACCATATTATTGTATAGTGCTAAATAACTTACTAATTGTTTTCCCAATTAAATTGTGCTGACATACATGATCGCTGCCTGAATTACGCTCAACATGTTTTTTGTGAATGAAGCCTAACATTTATCTGCCACGACAGATTGGCACGATGGTGGATTAGGGCAGGGTTCACATCCAGAGTCCTGTCTGTTGTTACATTTAGGCAACAAAAACACTTTGGTTAATAGTTGTGCTTCATGCTAGAAGCCACTTTTTCTGTATTAAGTCAGATCAAGACCTTTCCATGTGCTGTGAATGCCTGCTTAAACCATAAAAAGTCTAATAATGCAGTATTGGTTACAAGCTGATATAAGATTGCAGGATCTGATACTGTGGCTGAAAACAAATTACTTTGCCAGTGAACATTTTACTGATTGTCAACATTTTTGCAATTTGCCAGATATGTTGCTTAACAACATGTCCTCATTATGGTTATAGAAAACGTAATCCGTTCTGGTTTACATTTCCTTCAAAACATGTTTTCTGTGGCAAATAGTTGCTTATTTATATCATTTCTAGGAGACAGGGTTCGCTCCTCAAACCACTGACCCACAAAAACAAGCAGTACTTACTTTTTACATCTAATTTAAAAACAATATCTATTAGTGAAATAACATAAAATGAAAAAACTCAAACTCCCATTTGGAGTTCGTTGATATGATGATCTATACCGTGAGATGATACAGATTTGCCCACCATAGTAGAATTTTCCAGACTGTAGGTACATGTTATCCTTTTCATATCTCCGGGTGGGAATATTTTAAAAATTTTGCTGGGGTTAAGCAAAAGACATTCTGGAAAGTATGCAACCAAAACAATCCCACCCCCTCCCTTCAGGCCTCCCTCCAAAGCCACTCTGCTAAAACACATTTTCATGCGCTGACAGAGTGTGTGCAGGTAAGCAGGTAGGCCAGCCAATCACTTCAATTGTCCTGAAGTTCTGCGACAGCCACAGATAACAGGTTTTTAAATTCATGCGTCAGATCATTTGATTTATTGCTTGTTGTCGGAATATGGAGATAATATGACAAAATATATCAAAAATGCTTCTGATATAAATTGCCAGCGTTAAATTTCCATAAACAGTTTCTCTATAAGAGTTTCTGGAAATTTACTATATCACAATATATACTAATATCATGATATAAAATTACATATAGAAGCATATTTTATGCTTACTGTTAACCTCTAGACTCGCATAGGATTTTCTTCTTTTTCGAAAGTATTGAAAGTGCTAGCAGTCATTTATCTGAGCTTTATCAGGCCCACTCACCAATTAGGATGCTGGTTACAGGTGGGATTTACTGGAGAGCAGTTTTTCCTAACCTGGGGGTCAAGCCCCTCCCCAAGGAATCGAAGAGCTTGCAAGATGAGAAAGAAGGTGGGGGAGAAGAAGAAAAACATTGCTGCTACCCAATTTAGGCTTTTTTTAAAAAAGTTTTTGCTGATCTTTGCATTTTAATTTTGAAGAGTTTGACCTCTTCAAGCCTCTAAAAACGTCTCAAATGAAACGATCTGAGGAGGAAAAAATCCCTCCGTGGTTGATCTGCTGCTGTGAGTAGACGTTGCTTCACTCTAAAGGTTCAAAGGCCTGAAAGGTTAAAATGGCTCCAATCAATACTGTAACAAAACATAACAAAAACGCCTACAATGCAAACAAACATGACTGATGCTAAGGAACATTATTGACAGGTGTACAGCACATCCGTCTTTGGGTCTTAAGCTGGACCTGTGGACAGTGAGTCAACTCAGATGTGATGAATTATTGAAGAGGTCATTCCCACCGGTGCTGCTGCTCAATTTCATCTCCATACATTGTATTATGGATAGAGAGACGTAGGATGGAGGAGGAGGGGTGACAAGCGAGCAATTGATGGAAGTGATGTTCGAAATGGGGGGAAAGTGCGTGGAATTGAAAACAGATTTCTGATTAGAAACGAATAAGAAGACGATGATGGGCAGTAGAGGAATGGGTGGCAAATGGGGGGGGCAGGCATAGGAGAAGGGCAGATGGCAATGAGGGGAGAGAGGGAGACATGATGAAAAAAGATGGATGGAGGGGGGAGGAGAGAGGCTGTCATGTCCAGCTGGCTGCTACTGGTGCTCATGGCAACAAGATGGAAATCACTGCAGGATTCAGTCCCAGCAACAGAACGGATATCTCATCTTGTTCTGTTTTGTCTAATCTTCATTCTTAAATACTGCCCAGGGTGTTTCATTTATCTCAATAGCTGAAGGAACCAGAGGATTTTATTCCTAATTCCACTTTTTCCTGCAAATTAAACACGACCTTCATGTCTGCCTGTTGATAAATTCAGCTTAATGTGCGTAAAAACCTACCAACAAAGGGAAGGCTGGGAAAAAATCAGCATAGAGGGTTGAGTTTCATTCACCATGTCAGATGTTGCAGAAAGCTGCTCCTCCAAAATTTCTATTCCCAATTTATTTTGCATTCTCTTGGCATCAATCGATTTAATCAATCAATAGCATTTGTTGGACTGATTATGGCTAAAATGATAACCATAGTTGTTCTGCTCAGTGTTAAGAGCACGATTGTTCGTCTTTTAAATCAAAATGGGGACGAACTCTAAAGAAAACCTCACATCGGTAAGCAAAACAACCAATTAAAACAACCTCTGAAACCTATTCCTGCCACTTTAAATAAAAATCCACCACTTGCTTTTAGTATTGTTTTTTTTCCTCATAATTGTCACCATAGATGTTAAAGTATGACATAATTGAGTGGGGGTAAATGGCAGAAATGTGCTTTCACAGAGGTTTCACATAATGTCGTCCATTTTAATATTCTGCAGATGAAATGATTCATCATTCAAGGCAGAAATAAAATAATCAGTAGATTTTTATAGTTATTATAAACTGCTGCCCAAATAGAAGTTCAGCTAAAGTTCTGGTGAACCTGTGATCATGAGTCGCCTTCTCATCCTGTCCAACAAACAACTACCATGTTCAGAAAAGCATAAAAACATCTCCAGGTGGTTTTACCCCCGATTATATTTCCAGTTTTTGACGACAGGAAGTTTCCACTTTGATTAGAGGAAGCGTTGACAGTTGGAAAGGATCCAACACACACAGACACAGCGAGCATCATCCTCCTTTCTCTACCTGGTGTGTATGTGTGTGTTGGTCGATAGTAACCATATCAACCAGGTGCCGAGGATGATTTCGTTGAGTGCCGTCACTTTGGCAGGGTCGATGTGTCTACACCTGCAGGACGAGGAGGAAGAAGAGGAAGGAAAGAAAGATGAGAGTGAGGAGATAAGAAGGTGAGACAGAAAGTGAAAGGACAGGGAGGACAGGAAGTTCAGGGAGAGGAGAAAAGAGTGAGTCTGTTGTTGAGCAGCGAAGATGGAAGGAAGTGGCAAGAGAACAGGGGAAAAAGAAAAGGAGGGAGACAGAGTAAGAAACCGAAGTGTTGCACAGCTTTGCTCATTTCCCATCACTCCTCTCAATTTCCATTACTGTCGTGATTTGTTGTTCATTTTTGAGACAAGACTCGGTTTTATTTAAAGTTATTTTCCTATGTCAGATAGGATGGTGGATAGAGACAGGAAATCAGGGAGAGAGAGAGGGGACAACATGCAGCAAAGGGCAGCGGGCTGGATTTGAACCGAGGCCGCTGCGATGAGGTACTCGGGGCTCGCACTTTCCCAAGTGCACTAGCTCGTGCAAATGGCCCCCCTGTAAGTTTATTCTTAACAAGTTATTTGTTGATATAAAAAGGAGGTTTTACAACATAATTGACCGCCGAGTCCTGCTTGCAATAAGAGGGTGTATGGGCGAGACCTCGACCCCGAGGCTCCACCCCCAATGACTGCTGCGCACACTCTGGCTTCAAATAATGTCACCAGCGCAAGATGGCAGCGCACGTATCCGGGATATTTGGGGTTTATTTTCTACAGTGGGAGGAACCATCTTGGTCTACAGTCTATCATTCACACAAAGTAAGCAATGTGTCAACTTGGCCTCTGGGAAAACTGTAATAGATATTTGTCCTTATTTTCTAATAATGTATAGACCAAAGGGGGCACTCAGATCCACAGATTAATGAATAATTGAGAGCTTGTGGCTCGGGAGGTAGAGCAGGTCATCTATCAGTCGCAGGTTTGGCAGTTTGATGCTGAGCTCCTCCCGTCCACATGTCCACGTGCCCTTGATTGGCAGGCCAGCATGAAAGTGTGTGTGTGTGAATGACAGGCCAGGTCTTATGTAAATGTTTGTTTTTTGTTGTTCCATCCTGAAGTCCTGCAAATTCATCAATCAACATCCAGAAAGCTTGCGGAGAGTCTTTGAAACTGACGTCCAGATGAGTTTTTTTTACACCTCGATCCATCTGCTGTGATCTGCTGACTGCAGTAAACTCACTCAAGTGGAACCTTTATATTTCCAGTTCAGTCACGTGCTATCGGGGCTTCCGTATCCCGTCGGCAGCCTAATTGCGGGCTGTGAAAACTACAGCAGCTCATGAGCCGCAAAAGGCTTTAAAGGCCAGATGTTATTTTAGAGTTAAACAGTCCAAACATGTTGTGGTAAAGCTGTGTGAGCAGAGCTGCAGCATATGGAGCTGCTATGAAGCAGCAGGATAAAAACTCCCGCTGGTCTTTTTCTGAGCCGGCGTCCAGCACTTCACCAGTGAAGATAAATACCAGTATTAACCAGAGCCCTGATACTCTAACATGAATCACTGTGACATTAAACCTTTGTTTTATTCATATGTGACAACCCAACGTTTAACTCCCAAAGCATGGTCATTAATGTGCTGTTGTGACAGCCTCCACTCTTCAGGTTTCAGTCTGTCCAGCAGATATTAAACCTGCTGCAGGGGTTTGCTCTCATTCAGCCACCAGAGCATCAGTGAGGTCCAACACTGACGTTGGTGATCAGGTCTGGCTCACCAAGTACATCCCAAAGGTGTTGGACAGGAGTCTGTGCAGACCAGTCAAGTTCTTCCACACCAAACTGGGAAAACCATTTATTCAGGGAGCTGGCTTTGTGAATGTCGAAACAGGAAAAAGCAAAATAGAAACTGTTGCCACAAAGTTGAAAGAACAGTATTATGTAACATAAATGCTTACTGCTTTCAGTGAAATTTCACGCCCTTACATCATTTATGAATTGCAAGTATGACAGACAAATGGTCTCCTCCTCTGTGGGGCCGAACGTGATTTAAAATTTGGATTTCCTTTTGATTTGATTATGAACATGACACAGCTTTTACCGGGTGCTGCTCTGAAGCAGTGAAAAAAAAATAACAGTCTGTAGTGAAGTGAATCCCTGTGGATGCTGCTGCAGTCACCATCCGCAGTGTGTGTGTGTATGTGTGTTGGTGGGGTCGACTCCACAGATGGCCTCCTTTGGCAGCTTGTCATTTAATGATATCATCTCAGTCGCAGGTGAGTGACATCATATCTGCAGTGTCCACATTGTTTTTAAGATTTTCATCAAGGTCAGACGGAGACAGACCCCAAAAAATATGTGTTAAGCTGCCTTCTCATTTCTTGAAGTGCATAAATACTTAAAAATACTAACACACTGTCTCTGCTTACTGATTTATTATATTCTGAAATTGAAATTCCTTGTATGTTAAATTTGTTTTCTTGATGTAGGTGCAAACAGTGTGCATACAAAATTAGGGCTGCAGCTAAAGATTTTTTTTCATAGTAATGGGTTGATTAATTTTCTTGGTTAGCGGTTTGGTCTATAAAATTACAAAATATGGTGAAGAACGCCTTGTTTGTCCGCAACCCAAAAACATTCAGTTTACATAAAGGAGGTAAGAAACTGAGTCAATATTTACATCTAGAAGCTGAAATCAGACAAATGACCCTTCGCTAAGCCACGCCTCCCTCACTTACTGTTGGACAAACTGTCGGACCTGTCAGACTTTTGTCACGGTGCTGCCACAGCCTATAACGTCACTCTCTGGAGACATATTGCTTAATTTTTGGGAAAAGAAGCAGACAGTTTTGCAGTTGCTTTGTGCATTTGAAGGTTGTACCGGCCCGTCAAACTGACTCAAACTAAACTGTACTTCTCCTTTCAACCTCTCTGGTAGTGACTGTAACCACTACAGGAACAACATTTGACCATATCTTGGAAAAATCCGGCAAAAGAAAGCTGGAAAACGACTCCTTTTGCATTAGAGTCAATGGAGCGCAGCCATGAAAGTGTTAGACCTCAGTTAGAGCGAGTCCTATACTGGGCTGTACTGTACCAAAATTTGGGGCGTGGCTTAGTGTAAAGTCAGTTATCACAACAGTTGGCTATTAATTTAATACTTGACCGCTAATCGATTAGGTTTTGCAGCTCTATACAAAATCACTGGAGAGATGCTGGGATCAGGCTACACAATTTTTAGATGGTCCTCTTTTGGCGTGGACGAGTGCTCGTGCGTTTTTGGTCAACTTCTTAGAACACGTAATAATCCAGGTTTCCATCCAAATGTGACACAAATTTAAACAGAATTTTGCAGATGAAAATACAAATTTATATACGTTTCCATTATTACTTTTTAGGTTAACATTGGGAATTGGTTCAACGAAATTTGTTTTTCCAGAGATGGTTATTCATTCAGTAGTTATTGTACACTCACTCAGCAGGGACATGACTTGGCCAGGCGACGTCCACGATGGCTTGGCCGAGGGTTCTGGGAGATTTTTTGACACAACTTCAAAGCCTCTCGTACTGGGTCACATTGTCAACATAGCTGGAGATGGAGTGTAGTCTGCGTTCATCTATTTGAAGCTGTTTACCTTCGGTCTTTCTGTTTCTATGCCCCGTTTACATCCTCACGTCACTGAATACCCCTCGCACAGAAGCTATGTGCTCCCATACTTCAGGGTCCAGTAGGAAACCGGAGCTCCTCTGTCAGCTGCTGCTTAACTTTAAACCATCTCACGTTTCCTCCGAGCCTCATCCTGAGCTCTTAACTCCATAATCAGCAGCAGTGATTATGCTTGACATGTTTTACTTTACTTTCTCCTCTACTATGACGGCAGAGTTTCATGACAAGCAACAAGTAATAAAGACACCAGGGGTCAGAGGTTGCAGCTCACTATTGATAATTATGTGACCTGCAAATGTTCTGGTTAAAGATTAAAAAAAGACCAAAAGATAAAAATTCAGGACCTCTATGTGTTAAAATCTTTATAAACAGAACTTTATAATTGATCAAATCAAACCTACTCATATAAATAATTAACAAGGTTCAGGACCAGAACATGAAATATATGTGGAATTAGACATTCATGCATAAATTAGAATGAAATTCCACCTATTTCATATTTTATTTGTTAAGCTGTCACATGTTAATGTAACTAAGGTCCTCTGCAGGCCACTGTCGAGGGAGGTAATGGGGACAGTGTGGCACTGGTCCATTAAAACTAAATTCTATAAATAAATATTACATTATTTTTCATAAAAATACCAAAATGACAGAACAACATATCAAAACTGTGTGATGAAACATGGAGCGTCTGTTCTTACAGCCGGACAGAAGAGAAAAATATCAGATGCTTCGACATATAAACAGACTCATTAAGCCTTTGAAAGTTTGGCACTGTTTCAATTTGAACCTTTTATTCTTGTTAAAGTGTATTTCTTGTAGACAAATTGTACATTTTTGCATGTTTAGCTCCCTTGATTTGAACTGACTCAAAGAGTATACTATAGCCTATGCATTGTAATTAAAACATATGAATACTAATTTTAACTGTTTCTATGTTATCTTTGAGTGTTTTTTTTTCTTTTTCTAAATAAAAAAGAAACTCAGGAAAAGAAAACACAAAAGCCACAGAAATGGGTCCACACGGGAGAAATTAAAAACACTTTGGGGGGGTAGAGCTCTTTGAAGAACGTGCCACCGGTTTCCAGCAGTGGGAGGAAAGATTTGTGATCAAAATGTAGATTTTATTTGCAGACTTGTACATTTCACAGTTCAGTAACATCACCAAGACCAGAATAGCCATATAAATCTGGATAAAAGGGCCAGAAACGCTCACAGAAAGTAAAAGTTGTAGCAGGATCAGACTTTAATCAACAGACATCACAGGAAATATTATACAAAGCGGGATGATGTCAGAAGCTTAAACTGGACTGGACTCAGGAGGCTGAAGATGCTGTAAAACCGAACTCTCTGCTCTTCTGTTCCAGTTCCAACCTCCAGTCTCATATATGCTCTGCTTTAAGGTTTCTCCTCCACTGAGGTAAAAACCTAGTCCCAATTAGACGTCTGTCCCGCCGGGGCTACAATTAGACGCCTGGTCCGTTTCTTAGAGAAGTTGTCTCAATGTATAAAACCTCTTATACCCACCGGGTGAACCGCTTAAGCTAAGCTGCTTAGATTGCGCATACAAATATGAAAGTTTTGGCTTATGTCAGTATGGGCACGCTGAACATCATTTGATTGGTTCCACAATTCTGTTGTTCAAATTATTTTAAAGAAACATTGAAATTCATTCAGATTAACCAGCATTGTAAACGAGACACAAAAAAAGTGGTGACTCACTTACATTTGAAGCGATCATAAAGTCCAAATATGTGTCCGTACCTCAATTACTTACATTCCTTCAGTCAGTAAGGGTCCACCGAGCAAAAGAATCAAAACAGTTTCTCATAAAAATGAATTGTTGGCCTAACTTTTATAAAAGAAAATATTCATATGGGTTAAAAAACAGTTTGATAGAAGCCTATTTGCCCTCTTTGTTGAGCAATGGTTTTTTGTGAAAGAATAGGCAGGGCGAGTTCAGTGATTGAAGAAAACACAAGACCTGGGCTATAAATTGAAGTTTTATGGTACCCATGTTGCCACCAACCTGCCTGCTGACCGTGCTTATTTAAAGGGAATTCAGAAATTCCACCTTTGCATGCTTGAACACTTAACTACTTTTTTGGATTAATGATATTTGCTGTAGACGATAAGCCAAATGTGTGACAGTGTGACACTTCGTACAGATAACATCCTGAAACTCTGGAACAAGACTCACGTTCTCATGAGTTTTTGGCACAAGTCCCTCACAATAAACGAGAAAGAGCTTTTTTTTTTAGAAATTCCAGTTTTGCCCAGTATTAAAAACCCATCCAAGGGGAGGAATCAGAGACGCATTTCTACTCTCAGAGGTGTTGAACCAGAATGGACTTTATCTTCAGGATGCGTTGTGCAGAGTTTGTGTCAAGACGTTCAGTTAACTGGAAAAAAGTTCACTCTCACCATCTAACTCCATCTCTTTAATGCCCAAACATCTCAGCTGTTGAAAAGCATTCTGGGGAATATAGAAAATCATTAACTGGAAAGTAATTAGAGGAAGGTTGAGGGAAAACAAAGATACTGTAGACTGCAATAGCTTTTGTCCAGTTTAGTTTACCAATAGTTTGATAAAATGTTGGACTCAAATCAGAATCGAGAGTCTGAACGTGTTTCACACCGTGGCTACGCACAGACCAAATAAAGCTAAATCAAGACTGACGCCAAAGAATCAACACGGTGCCTGTTCAGTAGGTCGTCATGCTGTTGTCTTACTGTCTGTAGTGAGAGTGAACTGTGAAATGATTTGCTGATGTAATGATTAGATCTCCAATCTAGAAAAATATCATTATACTGGACATGAAAACAATGCTGTTTGTCCTGATGTTCTGCACGTTTGTGCGCGTAAAACTTCATAGATGTAAAATAATTTCAATGTCAAAGCAACTTGATTGTAGGTTATTGCTGAAATCGCGACTTAAGACTGAACTTAGGTCGGTTTTATAAACGAGGCTGCAGGTGTTTTCTCATCACATGTTCTGTTTAGTGTGAGAGCAGAGCCGAACTGACTGCCGGCAGCGGTGTGTGGTCCTAAAGGGCCTCATTATGGTATGGCGTTGCCGCGGCAACAGCAGCAGCTGCCTGGTTTGACGTCACTGAGAATGTGTTAAGAAAAACACGCGCGCACACAGTCTCGGAGCATATGGAGTGAATGCAGACAACCGTGTAGACTCACTGTACATCCAATTAATGCAAATGAATGGTGATATTTTGCAGCAGTGAATAAGAAACATCTGCTGGGATGGTTTTGGGGAAGATAATCCAACAGTTTTACACCCGCTCATTTACAGCTGGGGCTGCCATTTGTCATCACGGTCATGTGAAAACCATGTTTCACGTTTGTAGCAGTCCTCAAACTGGGCCACTGGTCAGCTGATGCAGAGCATGTTAGATTTCTATCAGTCTGAGAAGTGTTACCTTTTAGTGCTGCCACTTTTATAATGAATGTAGCTGCAGAAGAAGGGAAGCTGCAAGAGTGTAGATTTCTGCTAACACATAAAGTCCTCAGGCCATAAATAATTATACAAAGCCCTGCATGTTTCGTCGCATGAACTGCTATTAATATTTTATATAGAGGATTAGAAATTGTACCTTCATATTAATAATTTTTGTGCACAATTTTAGTTTCCAAGTGCTGCATGTGCATGCCGTCTCGCACAGTTTATTTCACTTCATGCACTTGTTTAGAAATATTTTATTCTTAAATATGTAAGTTGAAGAATTACAAGCTTCTGTACATGTCAACAAGGTTTGTCTTAAATCCTAAAACTCTAACAAGTTATTTCAAAATGCTTACAGAGTTTAAATTGAACAAGGCTATTGGGCGTAGATTTTGGATTAATTGTACGTAATCATGAACAAGTGTTGATCTTTGTTTCCCCATGACCATAACTGTGTACTTTTTGTGAGTTTTTGTGTAAAGTATCTTAGAAAAAATAAGCAGTTTAAAAAAAACAAACACGTGTTTTGCTTTTCAGACAGTTGGATAACAAATCAAACTTAACAAATCCAAGTTTTTCTGGGACACAAAATAAAATTGTAAAAGAAAAAAGTAAATTATATAAAATATTTTTAATTGGAAAGCACAAAAAAAATGTACTTTATTTCAAGAAACTAAGAAAATAATCCGAATCAATAATCATGTATTACTATATCAGCCCACTGAATTGATAATCTACCTGCTGTATGTCTGTGTAAGTCAGACAGAGGGTGTGTTTGAATTATTAACCAGGGGCGCTCAGCAAGTGAGGCTGTGTGTGTTCTTTTCATCTCCTGATCCTAATTAGTTATGATGCCCCACCCGTCTGAGCGAGCATGAGAAAGAATAATTAAGCGCTCCCTCTGCAGACCTGGACTCAGGCTGTGTCCAGGTCTCTGTGGAGAAAGATAAGGAAGGAGGGACGGGTTTCCCTTCAGCTGCTGGCCTGTGGCCGCCACACAATTCATACAGTTTTATTCTGTCATCCAAACAGCTGTTGTTCTTCCATCTTTATTTTAATGCGGTTGAGAAACAAGAGTAAATTCTGAAAATGAGTTGACAAGAAAGAGAAACATGAGAAAAGAAATAGAGAAGAGAAAGGAAACCCAGCCGATGTCGGAGACTCGGGGCGAGCGGTGGTTGTGGTGGCGGAGGAGGTCACCAGCAGGAGGTCGCAGCTATTTGTAAAGGTTGAACGCCTGTTAAATAATTCACCGCTACACTATCACGCTGCAGAGATGAACTCTCAGTGCCTGCTTTACTCTGTCGCTTTCAGACAACTTTATCTTCCAGCTGAATTTGTAGTGTTATTCTTTTCCCAACACTCAACCTCCACTAACTCATACAGACAAAGAGCCAGATATTTTTCTCAAGAGCTGGTGGAGACCAAACCAGAGCTAAAAGGAGAGTAAATATTTGTCTTCCATCAGATGCTCTATAGCAACTATACCAGAAAGTAGTCCTATAATACTAGCAATAATGATGTGTAGTGGTTCAAAGTATCTTTGAACATGTGAGTAATTTTGAGGTATTTCTAAATCATGGAAACCCAAACACACCAAACTCTTTGTTTGGCGTGTTTGGGTTTAGCCAAAGTAAACTCATTGGGTATCAGACTTGTATTAAAACTTAGATAGATTGAGGGTTGGGTATCTTTTATATGCCTGACTTGTTATACCAACACTATACAAAAAAGAAAAGTTTTTTGTCACCACTTATTCCAGCACTTCACTGTTTTCAATGTGAAGTGGATATATTTGACGTTTGAGTCCTGATGGCTTACAATCTGGCAGAGTAACAAGGTGTTTGTCTGTGTGAGAGAGGTGCTTTGTGTATCTCATCTTCAGGGAGTGATGGGAGGATCAAAGTGTGTCGGGTTTAACAGATGACAGCCAATCACAGATTAGAGAGAGCTGCCCGAACAGGCTTTCGGTAGTTAATACACACACACAAACACGCGCGCACGCACTGGAGTACACCAGCAAAAATATCAACATAGACCTCCCACACAGTTCATTACAGACACACACGAAGCTGCAGTTTCATTAACTTTCATGTCATGCTCAGCTCTTTGTGGTGCAGCTACTGACCAAGACTCTAGATTAAAAAAGCACTTTTTAGTTCAGTGCATTCAACAACAAACAGCTCATGTCTTCACAGACAAAATTACAGAGTTATAGATGTGAAATCTGCATTTTTGTGTATATTTGTTTCTGCTTTGTTTACAAACACTACTGATAGCGAATAACTTAAATGACCTTTTCATCATCTTACAACTAGAGCTGGGCAATAAAACAATAATGATAATTATCGCAATATAATTTTCCTCAACAAGATAACAGACGTTCAATATAAAGTCAATAAATGTTTGAGTTCATTTGAATCACAAACAAATGAGCACTTAATTTTTCCATTAAGATATTTATTTTGTTGAGGAAAAGTGTACTGATGAAAACAGATTTTATCATATTTTATCATAATTGTTTTGAATGTTCTACCTTAGATTTGTGAATCGATCTACTTTTTAATCACACAATTAACCATCTGTTTTCTTTTCACTCAGGAGCAAAAATCAGCCTTTAAACTCAAATTATTAAAGGAAATAATGATTTGACATTTATCGTGTTAATTATCAATATCGAATGGAATTAAATGCTTTTATTGTGATAACATTTTTGGCCGTATCGCCCAGCCCTGCTTAATATTTTGTTTTGTTCATTCGGTCAGTTCTGGGTCACAAACCTGAGTCCTGTACTGCGAAGCTTTCGAAGTTAGCAAGGTCAGGTAAAGCAAGGTCACTTCAGGTTAAACCCTGGGTTTTAAGAGCTGTTCCCGTTCTACATTGCCTTGCTGCACCCAGCAGGTTATGTTAGATGTCTGTTAACACAGCGCCTACTTGCAAAATGGCATCACCATAAGACCTAGGTTCTAATAACACATCCATAAGAAGCTCCCGTGGAGCTCAGTAGACGATCATTAGAGGCTCTTTAAGAAGGGCAAGAGGGTACAGAGCCTGCTGAAAACCTTCTGCTTTCCTTGACCACTTCTTAAACGAGAGATTCTGGTTATAGGGACTGATTTATCTGTGTCAGCTTCTTCAACTGTTTGCTGCCAATTGCACACGGCGGAGTCTTTTGTTTCCAGGCCTGCAGAATGTACGCTTTGCTTTGCGTCACTTTGCTCCTTGTAATTTCACGTATGCTTCTACTTTTTGTTCGCTCCCAGGTTCGTTTCACTCGCCGGTGTTGCAGCTGAAAGAATAAGGCAGATATAACAATGCATCTAAGCAACACATTAAGTTAATGGAATGCAGAAATGTAGTTATAGTCAGGTCTACTTGTGCCTTAATGGTGTGGCAGTGATATTATAAGACTGTTGCACTGCCAGCTGTCCTTCCTGCTGTCGGCAGCTGCAGCTGTGTTGGATTATGTGTTAACTTCTTTGTATTTGTCTAATATTTTACTTGGCTCTTCCTTTGCCGCTCTGCTGCTACTAGACTTGTACATGTTATATGCTGCAGACTCCAGATCCTATTCATGTGAACTCGTTCATGGCTGGATTTGGAAACCCTGGAGTGACATAAAGAGTTGATAACCTAGCCTGATCACGATAGTTATAGAGTTAATGAAGCCAGATAACAAAAAGATATTGAAGCAAGGTATGTTGAACTTGCATCGTAGTACACCTGGTGACTTTACTGATTTTGTCAAGTGGCATCTAAAGACCTGCAACCTCACCTTTGACTGACCCAAAGACCTGTATACGCTAATAAACTAAATATCTTTTGGACAGACAAAACAAGTCATTTCGACTTGCTTGGGCATTATTTTCAGTGTTCTGACATTTTCTAGACAAAACTATGAATTGATAATGAAAATAACAGTTAGATGCAGACCTGTACATCATATAGAAGTTATTGGCTGGGTGTTTATTTGTTGTCAAACTGCAGGATCAATCTAATCTGAGGAGGTTTGATGTACTTTAAAAACTGAGGGAGAAGAGAAGAGCCTCTGAGTCTGTTGCTTTTCTCCAAGGAGTCTTTAATAGGATGAAGTAGTGAGCAGTGTGTGTCTATCAGTAGCTGTGTTGAACTGCCTCAGGGTATTTTGAATAGATTACAGCTCATTAAATAGCAGATGACTAAAGGCAAGCTGGACTGACTCAAACTGCATGTGTGTGTGCGTGTGTAATTAACGGTGAGTGCTTTTGCCTTGTGTATATGGAGATAAGGTAGACACTTCACCTGCTCTCCCAACACACTGTTATTATCTCTGTCGGCTTGTGTCTCTTCCTTTTTTCTCTCCACACTGAAAGCTTTCTTTTTCTTTTTCAACGCTCGAGAAACTACTGTTTACTGTCAACATGTTGTGTTGGTTACTCCGCTGCGCAGCTTTCTGCTGCTGTTCGTAATTACAGTTGAGAGTTTTAAACGGTGACACTTTTTTTATTTTGCGTGAATTACTGCAAGGTGACTTAATGTTGAATACTGTAAGTAAGAGCACCCGGCTCAGGATTTGGAGGAGCTGGAAGTTTGGATGTGTTAAGCTCTGAATAAGAATTTCATACATTGGCGGGTGATACGCCAAGACTTGAAAAAGATTCACTGCTTCATTCTGCCTGTTACGCATGAACAATAAGGCCTGGAGACGTGAAAAATATCCTCATAAGACTGTTGGTTCCTTATGAAGAAAGATATTCAAAGAATGATTTTGAATGTTTAATAGCTTTTTCTCTTGTAAACGGTTTCTATGGCAAAATGTCTTTCTGGATCCAAGAGTGTCACATGACCTGCAGTTCAGACTTTGACCACAAGGCTGAAAATGTTTCACAGCCCAGTTTTGTGAAGGCTCGAGCAGACAACGCCGCTTTCTGTGCCGTTCACACAACACAACTTGCCTTGTCTTGTGACACACTACGTGACTGACAGTAGACTACACGAGCTGACAGCGGCTGAGTCACAAGACGGCTGGTCTCCAAACACACGGGAAATGTGAAACGGGAAATGAAGCGACACTAGACATGAAACAGCTGTTGTTTGTTATTATGAAGACAGCAATTATAAAGACAAAGAATCTGTGTGAGAAAACGGATCAGCACACGCAGGTAGCAGGGATCGTCTGAAATACAGAGAGAGCTGGAGGGGAGTAAAAAGTGTTTTGTAGAGAAAAAGTAGCTGCCTGCTCTCATTGGCTGGATGTGGATGTCGAGTCGGCCGACTCACCCAGATAATTAGCATGCTCGTCTTCTGGCTGCCGTCGGCGATGTGTCTGCAATGCGTCGAGGAGCTGATCGTGTAGTGTGAACTAGGCTTAAGTGGGCGCTGGGTCTGAAGAAGCAACGGTACTATTATTGATAATAATTTACTATAATTTATCAACTTTAATTAATCCTTTTCCCCTGAAATAACGCAGACTGAGGGGAAAATTCTCAAAAAATGGATTGCAACCGCAGATTGCACAATGAAATGTGCGTCACTTGCAACCGTTGTGTCCTGTTTTGTCCTGGTGGAGAATTTGAACCTGGCTTTTCAGACCACAATGCGACTGGCACCTAATAAGCCTTGTAACTCATGGATCTGTTACTCAAACTGGACTTCCTGGATCATATTTCATGTACCTGCCACAACACCCTCAGAGCCAGCTACTTGCGTTGTTCTAACACAAGGTTGTTGCTGCCACTGTGGTTGTGTATCTAGGAACTTGTATCCCTGAGTATTTTCATTTTTCTGCACCTGGTGCTCAGTCTTAACACCTGATGTACTTGGGCGGGCTTTAATATACTTGAGTATGCTGCCCAAGTACAGCCTATGTGTGGAAAATATTTGTACTTATCATTTTAATTGCCTTGCAGTGTGCCCTGTTTCCCAGACAGCAAGACACTGAGACTGCAGCAATCCTCGCAGCATCAGCGTCTTTGCAGGCGAGGTCGAACTCTGAGGTGACACGAGCTGTTAGCATTCAGACGCGGCTCCCTGACACGCAGAGGGCTGTGGGTGCACGCCGTCAGCCTGCCAACATTTTCCGACTACAGATTAGCGGTGAAATAAGAGCTCTGGTTTCGCTTGGGGGTCTGGCGGCAGCTCGGGTCAAACAAATCAAACGCTCTCTTTGCTTTGTTTTAGTCTCAGTTCAAAGAGTGTGTGTGTTGGCTGAAACCCGTCAAGGCTGCGGACGATACCGTCACGTTGTTTTAAAGTGTTGGGATTAAAGAGCGCCTGATATCAGCGGGATCCTGTTTCTGCATTCCATTTTCTCTGTAGATCGAGACGTGTTTCCACTCATCCCGTGTGTGCGGTCAGCCTTCACAGAGTGTGTGTGCGTGAAAGGCCTGATGGCTGGGAGGTTGGTTTGTCTCCGTGTCCTCCCCTGAGCTGTTCAGTCGTTCGTTCTGTTTTCTCAGCTGTCAGAGGAGGAGAAATAACTGAAGTGTTCATCTCGGTCCATGAGTATCTGCCCAAATATTCCCTCTGAGCTCCTCTGAGGCTCGTAAATTTGGCGCCTTGTGTGTAAAGGTTCAAGGAATCGTGGCGGAGATAACAGGACAAGCGATACTCCGGCGGATCTGTGCCGCCGTGTGCAGCGAGATGTTCGAACACAGTTTACAACACATGAACACTTTTATTTCCATTTCAAAATTTTGAGTGGAGCCTCTCAGTTTTCCTGATTTGCTGCTTTTCTCTGTTTTATATCAGTGTAAATTTAATATATTTGGCTTTTTGACTGTTGGATGGAGACAATATAGGAATTATGCATTTTTCATGATCTTGACTGATGTTTTATCGGCATAACTATTTATTTATTGATAAAATAAGCTGTAGATGGGTTGGTGGTCACACTGTGCTGTTTTTGGGGGTGTATCTGAGAATTTAGAGGACAAACGTCACAATATTTTGAGGAATATTAGGACACCTTTTTCCCTAAACTTAATTGTTGCAATATTATAATTTGCTCCTTAAATTTATGACTGATCCTTAATTATTGAATACGACTTTTGTATTTTTGTGAGTTTTTTTTTCTCCCAAAATAATTTCAAAATATACTATATTTTAGGAAAAAAAAAACAAAACTACCGCACACTGATCTGACTTTACTACCTTTACTTTTACCTTCATTGTGACTTATCCTGCTATCTACCAGCACCTGATTGTTGTTGCTGTGCTCGGGGAATTTCTTGTTTCAATACTATATTGTATGTTTACATATTTGTTTTGTTTTTTAAAATGCCTAAAAACACAACGTGTATAAATGCATTTGATCATTTAAACTTATCCTGAAATCTATCAGAACTGTAAAATAACTTTACAGATTCACGTTCATTGAGTCGAGTTCGCAGCAGCTGACAGGACAGCAGCTGTCTTACTGCTGATGATTGACAGTAATCACTGTCCATGGCAACCCCACCGTCCCACCAGGATAGGAGGGAGGAGGAGGAGGAGGTCATTTGCGTCTGCAGCTCTTTAAGGCACAATGATCCACCACACCTGAGAAACTTGGAATGCAGAGGCTGTGAAATCAGACATTCATTCATGAAATGCAGCAACAAAGACTTTTAAAGCAGGTGATCCTAAAACGCTGCTGTTTATTGTCGTCCATCATATAAGAGGCGGGGCGCTTCTCACTGATAGTAACTGACACATGATAGTAAAATCCCAACAGCAGCAAACTGGTAAATCCGTCAAACTCCAGGACGTAATCGGAGAGGGGAGATATTCCCAGGACGCCTATTTAAAGAATCCCAAGACTCTACTGTAAACACCCGCTCCCACACACACACACACACACACACACACCCCTGCAGAAGGCATCCTACGACTGCAGCCTCCACGGCCAGGCATCTCTGGACTGCTCCCCTCCCCGGTTTGGTGTGTGGCATTCCAGGACTGTACGACCCCGTCAACCCCTGAGGAGCTGCAAGGAATTCTGTTTACTCGCCAAAAAACTCCCATCTCACATGTGCCGTGACCAGGTTAAAGGAGAACGCCAACACGTTTCTTCATTTTTACTGTGTGTGATGTGTGACGGGGATGTAAAGTTTGGCACTCACCAAGGCACTGACCCCTTTTTGCCTTTCGCATTCACCCAGAAATGCTGCAATGTAAACTTTATTTTGTTTCGAGCTCAGTAAAGATTCAAATTATATTTTTTCCACAACCGCCCTTCCTACATTCATATCAATCTAGCAAATTAAAAATTAAGATGTAATTGGTCATTTTTCCCTCCATAGTAATAGTTGTAAAGATGTAAAATACACGTTGTATTTAATGATGCATTAGTAATGCACTAAACCTCCTTGTATTTGCATCTGTACTACAAAGAACATGCAGAGTAGGTGGGAGTACTTGCAGTCTTTCTGTTGGACTGCAAACCATAAATAAGATTGAGAAGCCTGATACAGTCTGCCTGTGTAATATAAAAATGTGTGCTTTAGCATTTTAATACGTATATTACATGTATTTATAATCGTTATAAAAAGTTACCTAATCATTTTATACTCGTATTCCAATTATTATTATCTTGAGTGTGCCGCCCCCCATATTTAACTGCACATGCTGAAAATGTGGTCACGTGACAAATAAATCTTTCTATCTTTGAACCTTGAATTTAGCCTGAGAGGTCAAACCCAGGGCAAAGAAAGGTCGACATATAACTCGCCTCTGCTCGTAAATCTTACTGCTGTGAGTGAACAGTAAGAACTGAATCAGACTCATTAGTATCAAGGGGCTTATAAATTACGGGACATGTTTTCAACCAAAAAAAGTTGCCCGCTGCCCGCAGAATCTGGTCGACAAATGGTTGTCGCGATGTCTAAAGAAACTCTTTCTTTGCATTGTGCGTCTAACATTTAGTCGACTCTCTTTGCATCCAGCTGAGCTCAATGTGACCTTTCTGACGGGTTGCTAATTAGCTGTAATTCGGTGTTTCGTGCCTTGGCATTAAAGAGATTGACGGCTGCGCCACAGCGACACTTCTCCTGCTTGTTGACATGTGAGACGCACTAAAGTGGTAAAGTGACCTTGGCTATATAGACAGAGAGAGAGAGAGAGAGATGCTGACTGATGCAACCACCAGGCAACACCGTGCAGCTGATTTAACATCGGCCATTACCCTCTTGCTGTTCAGCCACTCAGACTTGTGTGGACTGTGACATCAAAAGTTTTCGCATAACTTCTTCTTCTTCGTGAGTTTTGTGCTGCTTTTAAGTTGAGTTACAGTGATGATGGTGTCACGGCGAGATGGAAATCATACCTGACTTTAAAGCTCTGCCCTCACAGTGATGTAACCAACAGGCAACATAGGAAAAGAGAGCGAAAAGGGAGGTATGAGGAGATTTAGTCGAAGGCATCACAAATTTCTTTCTCTGGATCCATCGTATCTAAATAAAATCCAGTACTGACATTGATACAACTTCAGCTAATTAAAAAGGATCTAAGGTGTCGCCTGTTCATGGACCGTTGTGTACCTTATAAACAAAAGAAGAAGAACAGGTTAGTTACCATTAGCAGTAACAGGGCCACTATGTCTGAACAGAAAGAAAGAAGTTCCATCTACAGAAACTGAAAAAAACATCAAGAAACAGGCACAGAAAGATGTTTAAGTCCTGCTGTTAGAGTGAGACATGCAGCGCAGGAACCAGATTAAAGGAACCACTGAGCAGCAAAAATGGAAACTAAAGATCGCATTCTTTACAATATCGTTCATCCTCTGGCCTATCTGTCTTCATCTGCTACGTTCTAAACAGGATTTCATCCCTTCTTCTCTCCTCTGGGTCTCCTTCGTCGTCTTCTACTCTTCTTCACTCATGCTCCAGTTCTCAAAAATATCTCTCCAGTCGTAACCTCCCTGTAGCAACGAGACAAGAAATATAGCCTCATACTCCAGGGCTGTGATTTACTGCCTGTCCTGCTGGGTCACTGTGTGTGTGTGTGTGTGTGTGTGTGTCTCTTCAGCTGCTCCGGTTCCTCAGCCCAGCTCCACCAGCGTTTTGTGTCGAGTGACTCCTGTGGGGATGTGACGGCTAAGTTCACATCCCACTCGGATGAAGGCAGTCTTAGATTCCAGGTCACTACTGTTCACTGTAAAGCTGAAACGCCACGCTGCCGCAGCTGACACCATCAGCTGGTTATAGCGTCCGGAGCTGCGAGATCCGCTCGACAGCGAGGTTACCGTCTCGGAAAAAATCGGTCAGGATACTGCTGTGCGGGTTTTAAATTAAGGTTACATTCAGTCTCTGTCTGCTGGATTGTATTTTTTGCTGCCTTGCCCAGAGGCCTGTTACTCCGGCTTCTTTACTGTAGTTTAACCTTAAACCTACTGATGCAACAGTTTTAATGATTACACGCCAACAATTAGAGAAACTTTTCACTCACAGGAATCGTTCAGGACAGGGAGTTAATTTGCTCACTGTCAAACAGGTCCCCTGCGGATTTTAAAGTCTATTCACAGGTGTCAGGGAGTACGACTGCAAATGTGCGAAGAGGAGCCTTTAGTGTGTCAGAGGGAGCAGTGTGAAGTCAGATAAATGTTCTCCAGTGATGTTGCTTGAGTCAGCCTGAGTTGGAGCTGAAAACGAAAATTTAGTTAGAAAGAAGTGAGCTCACCAGACCTCTGTGGCCCCGCTGTTCATCTCTGCTGCAGGCTCCAGGCTTCATTAGCTGCTAGTAGCATAACACGCTAATCTCCCATCAAACTGTCGCCGGTCAAGTTGCGGGTAATGTAGGCGCCAAGGTTTTGACAAGGAAGAAGAATGACGAAAGGGACGATATCTCTGGTTCTGCTTCTTGATTTTTTAAATTTATTTAAAACTGTCACTTTTGAGTCTGATAATGTTTTTAGGGGCATTGCTAAATCAGTGGAGTGCAATTTTATAGTTCAGGAGGAGCAAAAGCGGAGCAATTGGATGTAAATCAATTGAAACATGTCAGACGTCGCACGTTCTTAGACGAAAACGTGAGTTGACGGTCTGTTTGCTGTTTGTCGTTAATAAACAGGGACTGCAAAAACACTCCGAAGGTCAAATTTGCATCGCAACACATTTAAATATTAATGTGGGAGCTCCTAACTGCTGAGAAAGACGTAAGAGTCAGTGAGATACTGTCTCGAATGCATCTGTATCATCAACTGTCAAAAACTCTGTAATATCATCCTGTACTGATGTTGCAGAAAGAATTGTGTCACTATAAGTGACTCAGCGTGAAATCTATAGCAGCAGTTCAAGTAATGAGGAGGTAATCAACACCCTGGAGAATGCATGTACGGGCCAAAATAACAATGGGAACTCTTTTGTTGAACATGATTACTAAGACTGACTAAGAATGTCACAATAATGGAAATATGATCCTCAAGGTGACGCGATATATAGACTCGAAACTGTTTGTGTTGTTTGGGGCCAGGGAATCAGAAGGCTATCACTCGGAAGACACTGTAGAACTTATTCTACATTTCTCTCCGTACATTATAGTCTATTTAACTGTTGTTTATCCAAGGAAGACTAAGCAGAGCGCACCTTGTCTTTTCCATTTCTGCTTTACATTCATTCATTTACAGTGTTTCCCACAGGTTGAGATGTTAAATTTTGTGGTAGCTTATGTTTATTTTATTATAAATGTTGAAATGCTTCCAATTTACTGACTTTTAAAAACTTTAAAACTAAAAGACCTTAGACTCACAAAGCTTTTTATAGCTCCCCAATATCAATACACTTCCCATTTAATTTCTTTTAAACACTTTTTCTGATTTGTCTTTGACTAATCGCTTGTTCCTGCATGGTGCTGTGATCACGACTTCCTCTGAGGTCATGTTTGGTCTCACACGCAGATGAGCTGCTGTGGAGCCTCGAGGCTGTTCAGTCTGCAGCTGCAGCCGAGATCAGAGTGAACCGGCTGCAGGTCAGACAGAGACGCTGCTCTGTCCCACTGAATTGGGTCAGCTGGGTCTCAATGCCAGTCATTACACCCACATACTCACCAACACACACACACTCACGCCCAGGGTGAGAAGTCCACAGTCGGGTCAATTAGCTGAATTGACCAGGAAGTAATTGACTGATTGTGGCCCTGCAGGAACAGGACTAGTTGACTAATACCAGGGATGGAAACTGCCAAATGTATCACAAAAAAAAAAAATTCAGTGTCCCTTCTCCAGTTTTTGTATTAAACTGCAAAATAAATAGTTTACTAGTGTTTCCAGTTTCCAAAGCACAGTTGTTCAATTTTAACGAAAGAGCTAAACGTTACAAAACGTTTTACTGATTTGTTAACTTGAGCAAACGCTATAATGATCATGACAAACATCTGCAGTAAGCTTGTGTTAAAGCACCGCTTGTTTGCTGGGAGGGCTATTTTGACTTAAACTCAATTCTAACTAAACGATTTTAAGCCCAATTTTGCCAGTTGGTGAGCTCGGCAACCATCAGGCTGTGATCAGGAGTGAATCAGCGATCGATTGGCAGTCGCCAGTCGTTTAGGTGTGAACTACTCAATGACGCATCGCTGACACGTCACAGACGTCAGCCAGATATCTAGCACGCCAAATATCTGGACTCGACATCCACATCCAGCCAATGAGAGCAGGCAGCTACTTTTTCTCTGCGAAACACTTTTAACTCCCCTCCAGCTCTCTCTGTAGCTCAGACGATCCCTGCTACCCGCGTGTGCGGATTCATTCTCTCACCCAGATTCTTTGTCTTCATAATAACAAAAAACAGCTGTTTCGTGTGTAGCGTCACGTCATTTCACATTTCACGTGTTTTCTTGACAAAACGTGGTTTGGAGACCAGCCGTCGGGTGACTCAGCCGCTGTCAGCTCGTGTAGTGTGTGACCCCCCCTGTCTACTGTCAGTCACGTAGAGTGAACGCCACAGCGGCTTCCCGTCTAGCACTTAGCATGTTTCTGGCTTGGTACCGTGTTTAGATTGCTAACTACATTAGTTCAGTGTGAGTGGTCACCTACTTTCTAGCACCGGCTAATTCACAAGGAGTTGAGAATGAACGCCAGTGTGGCACTGTTGAAGATTTTAGGCACTCAAAAAAATCATAGCATCATGTAAAAATAAAATCCACCTCTTGAAAGGAAAAGTGATGAGAGGTCGATAATTTTCCCGTTTTGTTTGGTGGTGACACAGGGACATGACATGATGTAGATTTTAAAGCATTCAAATGCACACTTCATAAATAAAGACGCTGTATGTGACTTTCACTGCCACTAAATTTCGCACTAAAGCACACGTATCTCAAAATAAATGGGCATTACGGCCCACCAGACTCCATTGAGGAAAAAAAGTATTTTTACCTGGCAGATCATTGTAAAACACACTTCATTAAAACTGGACAGAAACTAAATAAAACTCACTTAAACCATCGTTGTTAGTCTTTCCACTGTCCCAACGACCACCATCTCTGGTTTAGTCGAAATAAACTCTCAGTTCACGGAAATATTCTGGCTCTGTGCCTCAGCTGACAGCCGCAGAAACAGGCTGCAATGGCTGCAACGTGTAACCATTGGGGACTAATGTGCCCGTCAAAGTATCATAAAAGTGCAACATGACTACACAACAAGACTAGTTGTGTTGCATGAGAGACCACATAGAGAGAGACTTCAGTAGCTTAAACTGTGAGATTCTTTTTTGTGTAACCAGAAACAGCCGTTATTTCGCTTTTGCTCGCCACCAGACTCTGTTGAACCAAGATGTGCCAAGATCTTTGTCTTTGCAACTTCAGATTGATTTTGCCCACAGTTTGACCTGTCAGTGACCAAAATGACACCAACTGAAGTCAATCATGATTGAAACCATTCACGACAAATATTCTGTACGTGTTGCAGAACCTTCTCCCCTCTCCTCCTGCCAGATTCTGTGATTTGGACTAAAATGAAGTGCAGCTTCATGTATTTAAGAAAGACTTGTACAGGCAGCTTCTTGGCAGAGGGAGGAATACCATCATGTTGAGTCAGATCAGATTACTTTTACACTTTACTCAGCAACTCTGTTGAAATTATCATCTTCCCTTTGTTCTACTCTTGCTCAGTTTAAAGGTCGAATTTCCAAGCTCGGGGCCGGGGCCCTACGTGGAGTCACCACATACACGGAAACAGTCAGGGGAGAACATTGTAGTGTAGCCAAATCATCATGAATCATGCCAGTCTGGGAAATCCATTTTCTCCTCGACAGCTACAGTAGCTATTTCCTGAACGGTGTCCATCTTCGGTCTTTTTAATGTCCTGCAACTTTAAATTGTGTAGAAACTATGCCAGGGTGCAGCTTCGGAGCACGTTTGACTCATACACACCTCAGAAGCCAAGTTCATTTGGACGTCTGCTTTTCAACTTTTACTGTATTTGTGTCGAGAAATATTTTCCAGAGAGCAGTTTCTTACCCCTAGGAGCATAAACACAGCCATCCTAAATAATATCTGCCTCCAAAATCACACAGCAGCTCTGCGGTGACTGTGAAATGATGCATTTCACATTGCCCAGCTGACTGATGGAAATTTAGCCAGCCCGACAGAAGTATAACACCTTGTTTCTCAAAAGGGGCGCAGCAGAGTGGAGGAGACTAGGTGAGAAGAGAGGAGGTAACACCTCGTCTGGAGGTGAGAAGAGGGATGGAAGAGGAAGGAAAAGGACGAGGGACAGAGCGAAGCAAGAAGAGGAGAGAGGAGGGTCTGTAGTGTAAGAAATGGTGAGGGGGGAAAAAACAGAGTAGAGGAAAGCGGGGGATGATGTGTGAAGAGAGAGAAGTGGGAATGGTGACAGAGAGAGATGGTGTGAGGGAGGACTACAGGAAAACAGAAGAAGAGATGGTGTTTGGAGTGAGAAAAGATTGTGCTCAGAACAGCAGAGCCCCAAAGATATCCGTCCTGAAACCTTAAGAAATACCTCAACATTTGCTTGAGGATTTTAGAAGGGGAAAGAGACGCCATGATGCCTTAAAGATTTAGACCTTGAGCTCTGGATTGACACCAGTGAATGCAGTGAGAGGGCTGTTTGAATCTGCTGGAAGAAATCCAGTCCACAGCTTCACTTGACCTGGCAGGGCTGAAGGCCGACAAAAGATTTTCACGTGACATTAAATGCTTCATCAATCCATGATCCTCCTCAACCTCGGTCGATGAGTAGGAGAAAGTGCAACATCATCGGCTAAAGGCTGTGGACGCAAGAGGTTAACAGGAGTCCCGCTGTAGATAGGAGGTTTTGATTTATACCTAAACATCAGATTTCACCAACTCTAAACAGATATATCCTACCTGATCCGGCCGTGAACGGTTCTTTTTTATTTACTTTGCGATAAGAGTGACACGGGGAGGCCGTAGTATTGATAGGGATTCATTCACTGTGATAAGGAGAGACAGCTGAATGCTTACAGAGGAGATGGTTTTGTAAGATAACTTGCTTCATGTCGTCTTCACTCTGAACTATCGGCATCAGAAACTTGAAGAAAACACAAGCGGCTGGGAAACATACTCAAGTAAAAGGTCTTATTTCAAAATTTTACTTGTGTTAAACTAAACTATTGTCTGCAAAATGTAATTAAAATATCAAAGGTAAAGTACTTTTCCACTGTACTGATAATTCTGATGCATTAATGCTTAAGCAGAATTTTGCTGTAATAGATGCTTAAAGGTTTTAATTACTGTACATTATATACAGTAAAGTACTTTAATCCACTGGTTCCTCATCTGAAATGTGAAAAGGGGACACTGCTTTTTAATTTTTAACAGTGTGTTGTATAAAATGTTGTATTTTAGAGGTTTTAAATATATTAAAAGTAACTGTTCACTACATTGCCTCTCTCTGTCACTGCCAGAGCTCCTGACATGTAGGTACACTTTTAAGGGAGGGGCGTGCATGTAAGCCACAGTCACACAATCCCTTAATGCACAATTATAAATCTAGCTTAAGCCTTTACCCTGAGCTGCAAATCAATAAACGTGCAGCAGAGATTAAACTACCAACAAGGAAGTAATATATCACCGCAGTGATCAAGAGCGTAAAAAAACCAAATTTGGCTCGTTTTTCTTTTTTAGCTGATGCATTATAGCATTTGTACCTGACACATTTCAAGACTGGTCACAGTAAATATACATTTTTTGTTCTTTATAGTATCATATAAACATCTCAACAGCCGGTCTTTGAGTCCTTTACCAACAAGTCTATAAATAATCCATCCTGTCCACATAAACAGTCATACTATATCAAATAATCCTTAATATTTAACATAATATGATGTTTGTGCTGTGAGGAAGTGTAACTGGGTGAGAGGAAGATGGGTAAGAGAGATGAAGAGGAGAAAGGAAGGAGGACATGTGGAAAGAGGGATGAGCAGAGGAGAGAAAGAGGTGTCAGTGGTGCAATGCAGTGCTCACTACTCCACCCCAGACACACACACTTGGATGTATGCTATACATGTGGGGACCTTTCATTGATACTTAAAGAGTACCTGAGTACATATTTACTGAAATAAGATATGGATAAAACACAACACACTGACAGATATCAGTTAGAGAAAGTATAAGATGCAAAATCAGAAACTGTTGCATTATTTTAGGGTGGATTTCAAATAAAGTTTATGTCCATATTCAAATAGTGCATGTGGTTATTAAAGGTCTCCATGAGTGCATTAACACAAACATTGGCGTGTTTGAGTGTGTTGGAGGTGTTTTTGGATCTCCAGGCTGACAGGCTGAGGTCTGGTGAACTTTCCCCCAGGAGGGAGTGTTCTGTCTGGGGGGAGAGAGATGACGACCATCTGGTCCCTTCGGGTGCCTGTGGAGCTTCTGCTGCACTGAGGATCAGCTCTCAAACAGGCTAGTTTCCACCCTGCTGGAGTGTCCTTGAGCAAGGGACACACACAGACGACCTCTGACCTCTCTGACTTTAATGTTGAGGACTGGCAAAAAGAAAACTGTCTAATTATCTGGTCTTCTTTACTTCAGTAGTTATCAAACCTCTTTGGGCTGGTCTGTTTGCCCGCGGTCGTCTTATTTGCTTGCAGCCGAAGTCTCAGGTAGCGTTGATCAGGTTTTGACACAAGTTGCCGAGACAGTAAATCTCCCTAGCATGCTCCAGCACTTGTGCAACTTGTGCAATAAAGGGCAACAGGGATATAAAAATTGGCAGTGACGCTGCTGGAGAACAGCAGTGAGTTGAAATATATTTATAACAAGTAACATATTTTGCATTTGACTGGCTATTCATTTGAGTGGCTTAACTAATGGGGGGGTGTTCGCCCTCACTTCTCACCGGATTAATGAGAGAGAATAAAGATTACTCCTGCTTATTTTATATAGACTGATGCCCAAGCTGGTTTACTATTAGCACAAATGCTGCATCACAAGTCCCTTGCCGGAGCGTTCAATAGGGAGATTGATGGTCATGAAGAGGTGGTTATCAGAGGCTTTTTTCCCTCTCGTTTGCCGTGATGAATAAGAAAATGAATCAAAACACATTTCTAATCCATCTCCCGCTGCTGCAGCCTGTACGTTTGTGTGAGTCTCTTCTGTGAAAATGTTCTTCTTACCGATTTTGTCAGACTAAAAAAGTGGAGCCGGGGGCTTCTTCAGAAATGTCCGAAAAGCCACATCAGCGTTTCATACTTACTTGTTCTGGTTGGTTGTGTGAGTGAATGTGAGTTTGCTGACGGATTTTAGTCCAAAGACTTCACTTCCTTTTCAAAGAGCTTCCAGTAATCTGCAGCCACGGTTTTGTTGTCTGTGTTTTTTCAGGAGGGACCAGGGACATCGGTTCAGCCCTCACCAGGATGTGCATGAGGCACCGCAGCATCGAGGCCAAACTCCGCCAGTTCTCCATGTGAGTATCTGTGTGTGTGTTTGTGTGTGCGCCGAACAGGTGTCTCCTCCCAGATCTCCATGGCAACCTGCTCCTCCTCCTGCGTCCTGCTTCAGTTTTCCAACCTCGCTCTGTCCCTGTTTGCTCATTGAATCCATCTGAACATATAATTATGATCAATGTTATCATTTATTTTATTATAAAAGGTCTCAGGATGGATGAAATTATTTCCCTGCTGTGTTTTGTGACTTAAAATTTTGCATAGACCCCTTCATCCTTCTCTTTGTGCCGTCCATTTTCATCTCTTTTGCTGCCTCGTGAGGTTTTGTTTATGCTCCTTATTGACTCATCTTCAAACTCATTTTCTGAGTCCTTCACATCTCTCTTTCCACCTCCTCCTGCCGCATGCTTTTATCTACCTCATCTTACCCCCTTCAAGAAAACCTCACCCTGTCCTCCTCCTCTGTCTGCCTCATGCTCCATGTCTCTTCCTGACCCAACTCCTGCCTGCTCTTCTTTATCGTCCTCTCTCTGCACGAGTCCATTAACTCTCCCAGTATGGAGGCAAAGAATCAGCCAGACTGAAATGAAAGGATGAGACCTCCAGCGGAGTCAGTAAACTCAGATACAGTACAGCTGGACACATCTACGCATACATACATCCATCCACTCTCCTACACACACTGTATCCCAGACGCCCTTCACGCCAACCTCGTCCTCCAGCTTCTCCTTGGGGATCCCGTGGGCGGTCCCAGGCTAGTGGGATATATAATCCCTCCGTTCTCCACAACACCAGCCTGAATCCAGTCTGAAAAGAGCTTTTGGCACAATAATCTTATCCCACGTAGGTGTCAGAGCAGAGGACGGCTGACAGAGTTTCACCTCTGTGGTCAGCAAACATGTGTTGAAGCATTTGTGTTTGCAGACACCTGCTGTAGCACAGAACTGCATGCATGTCTGCTGTCTGTGTCCATTTTTAGACCGTACGTGGCCCTTCGGGGTCTAGGTCACCTCATGAGACCCCGACAGAATGTCACGCTGTGATTGGTTGGGTTTGGTGGAATTCAAGGCATCATGATCATCTAATCTGACATAATCACCAGAGCTGTGACAATGAGTCGATTTATTTGATCAAAAGAAAATTCAAAGCTATGAAAATGGCAAAAAATGTTTTTTTTTTATAAGTGTAAGAATATCGTTGGTTTTTGGACTATTAATTGGACAGACGACATTTGAAGAGGTGACCTTGGGCTCTAGGAAACAGAAATGGGTATATTTTTTGCCATTTAGACAAAACAATTAATTGAGAAAATAATCCCATACTAATCAATAATGAAAATAATTTCTTAGTTGCTAATTAGTGACCCACCTCGCAAGAACTGCTGTCTGATCCTAGTATAAATGTCAGCTCAGACACCTTGAGAAGGAATCTTATTTTGACTGCGTGTACTAGTGAGATTTCTCTGCTGGTTTATCTTTGGTGGTTTAGTGTCTTTTCAGGAAAAGTTAAAAATGTATGTTAGAAAACATAGATTAAATTTTTTTTTGATGAGTATATCAACATTTTTAGAGGCTTTGGAAAGAAAATGAACTTGAATCAATACAAGTGAGGGAAACTTGTTCCCTGGTACCCCATGGAAATTACGACCTTGTCAGGATGTGAGCAAGGCTCTGCACGGCTCTAAGGTGCCTCGTGCTCCGTCTTCCCCTCACTGGTGAACAAAACCCACGTGAAGCAGAAATTCCCTCCAGACTAGGTGACAGACTCTCTACACACTTTCAAATATTAACTTTTATCCCTGATGTTGTTTTAACAGTTCTGTCTGTAAGCCCCCCCCACTCACAGATTTCCATTACTTAAGGGAACATTGCATTCGCTCATATTAATTGCCTTAAGACTTTCCCTAACCATAATCAGAACCACTGCATGTCTAACCGCAGCCCTTACTGTAACGCTTACCAGAAACCAGGTCTCTAATGTTGGACTTCTGTCCCCAGAAGGGACGGCTCTAACTGTGTGTGTGTTCGCAGGGTGTTTCTGGACTGTCTGATCAACCCGCTACAGGAGCAGATGGAGGAGTGGAAGAGAGTAGCCAACACTCTGGACAAAGACCACGCCAAAGGTACACAAACGTAGAAACACACCTACACTGCCACACGATGACCGAGAGTAGGAACTGCATACACAGTGAAGTTTAGAAAAGAGTGTTTGAAGTTTGAAGGCTCTTTAATAAGTTGTTTAACAAACTCAATTACGGTTGGAGATGTTGGAGCCTCGGAAATGTATTTTTAAATTTTGGTAATAAGTGGGTAAATTAATTTAGGCTAAGGATATCTCACCAGCCAGCCTTAACCAGCAGTCTCTGCAGTCTGGTTAGTCTTTTTCTCCTTCTGATGAATTTAACATGCCGTTAGTTTTTCCTTAGACATAATTTCTGTGGTGATTCATTTAAATGTCTGGTCCTGTTTTCAATTTTGATCAAATGTTACTGTGTTTTGGCTTTGTAGGGCAGCGTGGGCATGCGGTACGCTGTCATGTCTGCATGGTCTTCACATGTGTGTGCATACCTGATATGTATCTTTTGTGAATCCAACATAAAATGTGGATCTATTTATGCGCCCATAAAGTTCCTCTGCATGCTTCACACGTCTGTATTTGTGTGTGTTCGTCTACAGAGTACAAGAAGGCCCGTCAGGAGATCAAGAAGAGGTCTTCAGACACTCTGAAGCTGCAGAAAAAAGCTAAGAAAGGTTTGTAATCTCTGGCCTGTCACTTTAATTTAAAATTATTATCAAGCATTTTAATTTAGGTCTGGCTCCTTAATGTGGGAAGAAAAAAAAATGGCTTCAAATTCCCACTGATGTTTGTAATAACACACTCTTTTAAATGAGTTGGAAGATGGGAATGGTTTGGTATGAGTCAGTCAGAATGAAATGACAGTGGTATTCATGATAATTAAATCACAAGTGGTACTTACGTAATATGACTTTATGAAGAGGACTCTGTAAAGAGATGTGAGGATTTAAAAGTTAATATCATGTTTTTCCTTTTCCTACACTCTGCCTCCTGCCATCCTGTGGTGTCCCATCATGCTCTGCTCTGTCCAGCTGATGTATTTGGTAAGTTATTTTACTAAAGCTATACTATAAAAGAGGGCATTCCTAACTCTAAATTAATGCAGCAGGTGGAGGTGAGCAGATTAGTACATGTATAAACTATTAGTCTAAACCACCACTCTGTGTGTCTGCACACACTCCTGACACCTTCAGCGCTCTGACACACACATCTGCTGTTTCCTAATCATATCCAGGCCACTTGGGTCGGCTGAAATATTTTCCCACGTTGTTTAGATGTTTGTGTGTCTCCAATAACCCGAAGCCTGAACACAACAAAGAGCAGAGTCACACTAAACAAGAGTCTTCAAAGAAAAGACTGCTCGTTTTGTAAAACACGACACAACGTGACACAATCCACTGACACGCTACACAACTATTTGGAGAACATGAGCTGATACAGCCCGAACAATGAAGCAGCCAGCTGATATTATCTTTAACACAAATACAAAAGTCATATTTCGATTATTGTGGACAATATTGTGATTCGATTATGATGGAACTTGTTAGATTATGAAGGAAAATGGGCAAAATACTGACATTTTGAAATGTGTTTTTCTCAACTTGAACAAAATTAAACGATAAACAATATTTATAAAAATAACAAGTAAATCAGATGTAAAACAGAAAAGGGAGGGGGGGTGTTGCTCTACGGAGGAGCCACCCAGTAGGAGCAAATATTGGCCTCCTGGCGTCTCGACTGACTAAATCTACATCTGTCCACTGCAGACTATCCACAACCTGGAGGAGGAACTAGTATACATGAGTGATTATTTAATGTTAAAATATTATACTAAAGAGTAATAATACATTAATTACTATAGTCATTATAATTTCACATAATGGTATACTATTTAACCACTAGTTGAATATTTTACCCAGTNTTTAAAATGTGTTTTTCTCAACTTGAACAAAATTAAACGATAAACAATATTTATAAAAATAACAAGTAAATCCGATGTAAAACAGAAAAGGGAGGGGGGGGTGTTGCTCTACAGAGGAGCCACCCAGTAGGAGCAAACATTGGCCTCCTGGCATCGTGTCTCTGGCTAAATCTACATCTGTCCACTGCAGACTATCCACAACCTGGAGGAGGACCCAGTATACATGAGTGATTGGTATAATATTTTAACATTAAATAAAGAGTACAATATTCAGTTGAAAGTATACTGTTAGTTGCCTAAACCAATAATACATTAATTACTATAGTCATAATTTCACATAATGGTATACTATTTAACCACTAGTTGAATATTTTACCCAGTTACAGCTGTTTAATTTCTGTGGGTTGTTTTATTTATTTAATCTCTGTGCAAGAAAAATGATGTTTGCCTCTAATTTGTCATTGTGACGTACTTAACTTGTTAATATTCCTATTGTAAAACATTTTAAAAATTTGATGTGGCACGTCTAAC
>JAPMOB010247101.1:0-10399 GCA_029875015.1 Lepomis gibbosus
AAAGGTAATGTTGCTATAGACTGAATGAAAAATGGTACAGATATTTATAGTTGTGTTAATGATAATAATAACAGTAATAAGAACTGGGCAGATGACTATTGTTTTAAGTCAGTCTTTAAAAATTGTGAACCGGTCCCATCCCCATAGATATACTTACATTTACTTATTTAGCTGAAGCTTTTATCCAAAGCAACTTACAATTGCTATTTATGTCAGAGGTCGCACTGGAGCACCCTCCACCCTCTGGAGCAACGAGGAGTTAAGTGTCTTGCTCGGGGACACAATGGTGGATGGGTCACAGTGGGGGATTGAACCCCGGTCTCTCACACCAAGGGCACAGTCTTAACCATTGTATGATCGCCACCCCATACTTATTAAAGCTACTAAAATGCACTGTTTGTACTTAAAGTTTAGGTCAATCAAAAAGCAAATTCTATATTAAAAAAAAGACTAAAAATCAATATATTCCCACAAGAAACACACCACCACAACAAAACACTTATCTTCCCCACTTTGTGCTATGACTCCCTTTCATGACCCTACTTAGCTGATAAGTCATGTGGATCTAAGATGAACCAAATATTATGTTGATTTACTTCCAACCGGTCATTAAAAATTTGTATTCCTTTTTGTCAAAGTCAACGTTTCTTTTGGCAGTTTTATAAAGAGTTCAGTGTGTAAACATCTGCTAATTAGCACTGTACTCTGAGGCACAAGCTGTGACATTGCAATGAATGGAGGCTTGTAATCTTGGTTCTCACCATGCCAGAGGAACAAAGAGAAAAGAGGGAATGACATGAATAAAAAAGGCTTCAAAATGATCATCTGAGGTTTTTTTTCATGTTCAGATGTTCAGACAGCCTGTTTCATCTAGGAGCAGTGCAAGAACCAAAGTAATCTATTGGTTGTCAGACCCAGAAATAACTCATGACTTTGCGCTATTGGCAGCAGCTGTCTTTCACTGCTCAATACACACGCATACTTAACAGAGCACATAACTATCACCTCTCACACATTTCACACATTTGAACTCCCTTTCATGACCCTACTCAGCATGCAACATGAGTAACTTCCTCGACTGAAGGAAAGACACAGCATTAATTTTAAATTCTGTATGTGTGTGTGTTTATTTTTGCACGATATGAGCATTTGTGTGTCTCTCTCTCTACTGGTTCATGTACAAGATAATGTTTTAATATAGCCTTTCTAGTTTTCTAACCAGCCCTGCTTGCACTTGAGTGTGATTTATATTTTATTATCTTATGGCCCCAAAGCTCCAGTCCAAAGTCATGTGTAAATGTTTCCCACACATCATATGCAAAAGGATTATTTCGGGAATAATGATGGCGTTAGGATGAGCATCAGAGTGAGAGATTAAAAGTTTTCAATTGAGTGTTTTAAAAGATAGGCAGGATCCTCCCAGCTGTATTTACGTCCCCGCTCTGTCCTACAGACAGTACACATTTAATGCCTTGTTATAATGACATAGCTTTTTAAAGATAAAGGTATGTGTTCCAATTTTGTCTTTTGAGCTCTGCCTACAGTATTTAAAAAAAGAGAAGAATGTTTTAACAATGCATTGCTAATAGGGGATAGCTGGGGACTCTATGGCTTCCACTGCACATACACTTTGATACAAGCTGCTTAAAAGCATGAATTAAGACATCCTATAATTTTATATGGGAAACACTAGTACAGAATGTCTCTCAAAGCTCAAAATCCCATATTGTCAAGACAGGTATTTTGTGTCTTTTGGACACATATTTCGGCAATACCAAATTACCAATATTTATGGAAGTGTTTATGATATATTACACTTCTGTGTCTGCTTATGTGTGTGTGTTTGTGTGTGTGTTAGCATGTGTTACACTGCAGTATCTAAATCTCTAAGTTTAAGTGGCAGTAGTTAAAGCAGTGCCTTTGAGCAGCCTTGGGACACAAACACACTGAGCTTCAGTGTCTACCATTTGCAACCACTCTGATGTACAACTCTGTGCTGCAGGGCACCCATTTACCCACCAATGCAATATAGAATTTCACTGTTAGCAAAGTGAATGCTATCACACCACTCTGTGAATAGAGGGAGAGAAAAAACTCAAAGGCTGGAGGAAAAATCTGACAAAATGGAAGGACAGAAAAGGACAAAATGGAATAAAAAGAAGTGCACTAGAACTGAATTAAAAGGAATAACAATGATAAAGAGAGAACAGAAATCTGCTCTAAAGTATCGCTCCTTCCTCCCGCCCTCCTTCCTTCCACCCCCTCATTTATATTCCTCATCTCTTGGTCTTGCTGATCAGTTTCCGTTGGCTATCGATTACTGCTATAACTGCACAATACTCATCACTTGCCCCCTGGAATCACTCTGGCTCTCTCTAGTTGTAGCTGCTCTTACTGCCCTACACTTTCTCCGTTTACTTCTTTAGTTTAGATTTCTGAGGAAATCTTTTTATCCAGGGCCTATAATCCCTGTACAATTTGTGTTAGACAGGAAGTGATCTCTGATCTCTTCCCCCGGAGTTATTCCCGGGGACATAAATCCAGTAATGGCTTTGTGCTGTATATCTTTTATTACCCACCAATCAGTATTATCATTATTAGGTGCTCAGGAGAAGCACAAACAGACAATCTCGGTTTACTCATTTGTTTGTGCTCTCATGTTTAATGCTTTTTACAGTGTGAGTGTTTAGGGATTTATGGTGTGCTCTGTTAAGGCTGCGCAGAGTTCAGGAGCCCTGTGTGAGGGAAATACAGAGCTTTTTTTTGAGCAGATAACTCACATAAGCAACTGGAGGCTGCACCACTGCAGGGATGTAGTTGTGACTTGCAAACAGGAGTTTGTAAAACACATCAGTGAAATATTGTCATTTGCTATTCTAAATACAGCTATTGCTGAAACTATGATTTAAATTGGGTCATTTGGGAGAAAACTGTTGTTTCAGTCAGTTTTCAAGTACAAATACTTTAGCTTAAAAAGATGTGCTTTCATTTCTTAGTTCATATGAAATACATACCCTGGCTCCATTTGTCATTTGTTATTTTTGACACTTTAGAAATGAAAAGAATATTAATTTAAAAAAAAAACATAAATTTAATTGAAATAATAATTACTAGTTTGTAAACTACTGTAGCTGGCAGGCTAAGGGTTTAGTAAAATGTTCCTACCAAAATCCAGTGAATACTGTATTGTTCCTAGCAATAATTTTGCACTACGAGTCCAATGTGTTGTTTTAAGTTCTGAAAGATTCTGTCCTTCCCGCATCACAGCGGTTTGGTCCATTGCCTCTTTCAGACCCTCCGTGACTTTACTTCTCAAAAATGTCCACACCAATGTTGACATGAAAATGTGCCCTTGCTAACCACTACCAGGCTAGCCAGCACAGAGACATATTTATAACTGTTTGCAAACCCTGCTTCTTTTGTTGAGCAGTTTACATTATTGGCAGTGGAAAGTGGCTGATGCAACACAGCTAATAAGCAAAGGACAGCTTCCTTTGTTTAAGTCTCTTCTGTTTTCCATTTCCTTAAAGGTCAGCACTTTCAAGACGGTTTGCTATTATCCAAGAATTTGCTTGTCAGGGTTATAGAAGTGGAACACAACATGAAAGATTTGTTACAAAAGATTGTTACATCACCCCTGCAAGTAAATCTGTTGATCACAGCAATTTCCTTGAAATAAACAGATTTGCTGGCATTATAAATGTTGGGATATTCTACTAAGTATACTACTGCAATATTAGACGTGGACAGAAAAAGTTCTTAATAACTACCATCATTCACTTCAAATATGCAGTTTTCCCTTATAGGCCAATGTATATTGTCTATTGTTCTTTTTCTCTCTACCTTTATTTCCTGTTCCCCTTTCGAAAAAAGGGGAAGCGATCCTCTCTTTTGTTGATCTGATTTCCATTTCTCCCCCTGTCGTCCTGTGTTTGCCATTTCCCAGCTGAGTGAGTTGACTTTCCCGTCCATCACAGGGAGCTTCATCCCCAGAGTGCTGCTTTTATCCGTCTGTCCGATCTATGTTCCCTCTCAGAGTTCTTGTCTTTTCTTTTTTTTGCCTCTATCTGTCTCAGAGTTCTGACAATATTTATTTCAGCCTGCATTGGTTCTCAACATAACTTTGTTTCGATGTTTTAAACTGGTTGATGAAAGCTGTGTTCTCCCAGGTGTGTATTTGCATGGATGTGAGGTTGAACACCTGTCAGTGGCAAGTTAATGAAAACCGGTTGTGTGTGTGTGAGAGAGTTGCACAGTATCTGTCAACTTTGTGATCCAAAAAATCTTTCAATTCCTTTAAGAAAAGCTGTCGCCATTTCTGTATGCAAGTGCACACGCACGCACACGCATGCGCACACACACACGATCACAGACACACACACACACACACACACACCTCTTTGGTCTCCTTCAACACCTTCCACACACAGGGCACTGTGGTGTTGTTATTAGTGATGTGTAAAGCCTGACCTCAGCTGATAGGAAGCGGGCCTGGGTACAGGGCATGATGGGATATGTGAGGGCAGGAAGTGAGTGTGTTACCGAGCGGCAATAGAACAATAAAGAGTTCACGTTCAGCTCACAGTTTGTCTCACGGAGATGTATTCTTTTGAAGAACACGACAGGCACAAGCACCTTTAAAATTTCACTTGACACAGACGCACCATGATATAGCATAGAGGAAAAAGACTAAAAACTTTGCAAACTTCATCATTCATGTGTTTATTATCTCCCTACATTTAATGCAAGAAAAGGAAGCAACATTTTGTATGTGACAGGAGATGGCAGGAGGGAAGTGTTTTCAAGCTGATCTAAGGGAGTGTGAGATGGAGGAGGAGATGCTGATGAAAGAGCATGAACGAGGCAGCGTGAGAGAGCAAAGACACTGGAGAGTGCAGCATATGGGTTTTTCTGAGGTCTATTAACTGCAAACACAAGAGCGCAGAGCAGAAGTACAGGACGGGTACACTTGTACAATCTCTATAGTTTAAGGCAGTTTACATTCAGACCAACTACAGAAACAAGCTATTCAACCTTGCAGCTCACAAGTCTGTCCCTCTAATCTCTGAATTACCCTTGCCTCACTATCAGTTTGTGAATTGTGGTTTATTTTCCCCTTGGCTTCCACCAGTGATTGAAATGTCATGGAAATGCGGCAGGTCGGTTCAGCTATCCCTGTTCACAAGGTCCTGTGGGACCACCACAGGGAACCTCATCCAAAAGAAAATTTAGTCTGCCTCCCTATGTGAAGAGGGCAGGGGAGCAGTATGGGGGAGGTGGATGGGCACACAAAATGTCCTTGCACCTGGGTCCACTGCTGCCTAGCTATGCCTGGCACTAAGCCGTGCAGACTGCTGAAAAAGGATCAGTTTGTACTCTGAATGATGAACGAGATCAGCTAGACTAAGCACTCTAGACTCTGATCCAAGGTCAGGTGTGTTGCTACCAATGGCAGAGCAGTATAAATTGCTCTCAGACCTACATTGGACATAGTGAGGCTACATTTCTCTGGAAAACACATTCCTGACTAGTGAGACTTGCCTTACTTGCTAAGTAAAGAAGACACAAAAACTACTTTATCTTTTGTTATACTGGAGAGGGGATAAATAGTCATCTATCAATCAATGTAATCATCCACCGATATATTCTTGCTGCCTTATTTAGGTGAAATCCTGCAGCCCCATCCTCTATCTCCACCCAAGGATCGCAAAACGTTCCCTGGCTAGTAAGGACATTCAATTCCTCTTCTGCCCACATGTGCCCAGAATACAGCTGAAGGGAAGAGTCCTGGAGTGTATTCTGAATAGCAGGCTCATGTCAACATACAAAATGTTCATCCCAGATCCAAAACCCTCAGCTTGTCTCTAAGCTACCACAAAGCAAGGTTATTACAGCCACTTTTCTTTTGATTTCATTCTTTCAGTGACCACTGAAAGCTCATGACCATAAGAGTGGATTGGATTGTATAGATTGATTGACCTCTTTAGCACAGCAATATAGTACAGCTCCCACATAAAAGCAGCTGATGCACCAATCCACCTCCTATCACACTGTCAATCTCACTCTCATCTTTACCTGTTTCACTTGGAGAAGCAACCCAATTCCTACCCAGAAGCCACAATCCACTTTTGTCATACAAAAATCCATGGCTTGAGAGCTAGAGATGTTGACCCTTATTTCATCTGCCTCACATATTTTTAAAACACCTATTTGTAGGATGTCACAGCCTGATTAAGACAACAGAAGAGCATTTTTTACAGCATTTTACACATAAAATTGATTCTGGCTCCAATTCTCACAATGTAAAATTTACACATTTGTGTACTAGAGAGTACATGGGAAAGGGGCATTTAAGTGTTGGCTTTTTTATGTTCAAACAAGCAGTCCACCTCAAGTATTAAACCCAGTATGAACATTCTGTGTATGTGACAAGATGTGGATGTTCTTAGTATGGTAGCACTCGTAACTAGTATCGGTAGCAACAAAAAATAAGAGCCCGCAAACATCCATTAGCCACATTTGTTACTGAATATGAACCATAGCCTAAATCTAATTAATATAATACATGACCCATGCCATAATAGCAATATTCTCATTACCATGTTAAAAAATTATGTGCTGCGTGTGTGGGTGTGTGTGTGTGTGTGTGTCTAAAACACAGTTAGTGGAAGAGAGATAATTGGAAATAACAGTCTATGCCACATCCATTTTTAAACACATTTGGAGATATCACTGGAGACATGAGCAGCTTTCTATTATGCAATCCATTAAGTCATTGAAATGTAATTTAAAATGTCTGTTTGTGAGAGACATAGCTAAGACAGAATTTCTGTATTTTTTGTGGCATGAGAATTCAAATGAATGCATTTAAATAAATAAATGAGGGTGAAAAAGTTGTTTTAAATAAAATCAAGTAGATGATCGTGATCCCACAGAGTTTCATAGTTGCAAGGAAAGGTAAAGTTGTGAGGAAGAAAGAGCTGTAATTCAATTAACAACCAGATTATTACTACTACCCATTATTCAGTTCTCTACAAAAAAATGAATGAATTGTTGAACTCGCTAAAGACACTTTCTGTGGGCAATATGCAAAATAATGATAAAGACTTCAACACAGACTTCTCCCACATACCCACCCCCAACATACTTCCGCCTAATGGCAACCCTTGGCATCGCTGCTTTCTTGTTCAATAAAACACTGTTCAGCAACAGATGCATTTCTAGGTCACTTAAATAGAGCTATCAAAATAACTCACACACAGATACACCATGTATCACACATATACACAGTGGCACAGTGTGCTTGTCACAAATACATGCAGAAGGTAACAGTGGAATTCAGTGCATATTAAGTCCTCTGACTCAGCCTGCCTGTCCACACAGTGGTCCAGGGAGCTGTAGTCATTTAAATAGCTTTTTGCATTTTGCTGCATCATGCTTGAACCAGCCTTAAAATACAGTGTATTGTCAACATAATAACACCTGTCTTTTCTGCCCATTCTCTCTCCCCCGGCTTGTCACATATGTATTTGTGGTCAAGACCCATTGGCATCAGTTTGGAATGTACAGGGGATCCCTATAGCATCATAGTTCAACGCAGTGGGGAAAGCCCTGTAGGGTCAGTTTTTGACGATACGTAGGTATATAATGTTTAACAGAAAAGACTGAGTAGGGAGGTGGTTGAGGTAGATGGAGGACCAGAACCCAGATTTTGAACCATGAGATCAGTGTTCGTGTCCCGTGTGAAATAAAACAAATATTGTTATTTAAATTGGGCAAGATATGTAAATTGCGTAAGTTACGCAATTGATGTTAGTTAACTTATGTGTTAACTTACTGACGTAGTTATTTTAACCCAAACCATGATCGTTTCCTAACTTTAACAAAGTACTTTTGTTGCCTAGACCTAACCAAGTACTTTTTCTTCCTAAACCTAACCAAACTGCAACAATTCACAACATTAATAGCATGCCGTTTCAAAATAGGAATGTTTCAAAACGCTAGCGTTTTATTTTAAAAGTCTAACTGGCCATTTCATAGGTATTATAGCTACCTTTACCTTTATTTTAGTCTTTTCTAAGTCATTAGTATAGTTTTGTTCTCATTTTTATTGCAAAGAAGACATTAACTGATCTCAATTGGTGGGTGGTTAGCCTTAACATGTCGCTTCAAGTTCGTAGTGTTTTTCCAGAAATCTTAACACCTCAATGCTCGCAGTCACATATAATTAACATATATAATTTTTTTTGTCCACCTCACAGTATTTGAAATGGGACCAATTATCTAAGTGCCTCTTTAACCCTAGCATGTTGTGTCCATCACCAGAGTTTGCATCCTCCACACAGGGCCGGCCAGTGGCATAGGCTACATATTCAATTGCCTACGGCGCAAAATGTCTGGGGGCGACGCAAGAGAAGGTTTTCAACTTGGCTCAAATGAACTCAGCTGAGCTGCTGTGACACCGGCGAACGCTGTGACAGTAATTAAGTGCACCTCGCAGCTCGCACTGAGAGTCCAGACAGTTTAGCAATTTGAACATTTAAAAACCTGAGCCGCAGCCTTGCTCTGTTTGGGACTGTGAGCTGCACTTTACCAGAGCTGCTGAGTTAACGTGTGGTGAGTGTTTTCCAGTTGGTTTTGGTTTCACATGCAACATGCAGTCTGTTCTGTGTAGGTCAAACAGTCTAAAGGAGGATAGCAATAAGTGGCCTAATGCACAGCAAATTACAGGACAGGTAGACTAGATGTTATGAATTCTCATCAAATGATCACGTTAGTCTCTTAATATTATGTCTTTTTTTCTCAGAGAACACAGATGTATGAGAGATTCTGAATGAGCCGAAAGTTTTGAGGAGTCCAGGAGTTTATAACCTTAATTAAAATTAACTTATTTGAGGTGAAAAGGTGCCACATGCACATCCCCATGCAAAAGACACAAAAGAGGAGGGAAGACTGAATCATGCCTGCATGTGTGCTGACTCAGCAGGGATTTTTTTAAAGTATAAAAGTTGATCTACAGGAGAAATATTGGCTATTTAAAAGCAATAGCTACAGAATGTCTGAAAGCCTTACTGCATTAAATTCTATACATTTTTTATAGTCCCTTTACATAAATGAAAACTTTCCACCATAAATTGAGGCAGAAAAGGCAGAAAATTTCACCACAATGCAGGAAATTAAGTCCTCAGTGCCTAAAATTTTTGGGGTAATCTTCACCACTGAAACCAATAGTGTTGTAGTCAAGACCGCCCAAACCGGGACCAAGTCAAGACCAAGACCAGAGTTTCTGGAGACCAAGACAAGACCAAGCCTTTTAGGGGCTGAGAGCAGTCGAGACCAAGACCATGGGAGGGCGAGACAGAGTAAAGACCAAGACCAGTAAAACACCCACATACCAACACTAAGAGCTGAAATCACCATAAGCATCGCAGGGAGGGATGACAGTTATATTAATTAGGGTTATTTGTTGCATTTGAAGCAAAGTTAGGATATTAAGAATCAGACAATGCAAAAGCAATGTATTGATATTTCCCAAAGTTATGGTCTTGACTGGTCTTGGAATAAAATCCCGAGTCCTCAATGTCTGAGACTGAGACAATACCAAGTGCAAATGCGGTCGAGTCCGACACGAGACCAACACCATCAAAAAGTGGTCTCAAGACCGGTCTTAAGATCAAGACCGGTCTGGAGTACTACAACACTAGAAACCAATGCGCTTGCATTTCAAGAAATCTACCACATACTGCAAGCTTCTGGAGAGGCATAGGTTTGGTCTCCTAATTTAGGCTATGATGTTGAGGTTGACAAGTATGCTGATCACAGTTCTTTATTGCCAAAGATTACTGACTTGGCTTTTCAACTGTACATGCTAAAATTGTGAGTTTAGCTGCTGAACATTTAAAACAATTCTTGAGGATAGGGGAGTGATGGCCCTAACCCCTGACGTCGACTTTTTAGGGTTGGGCGTGGGAGGGGGCGCCTGTGATGGCCGCATTAGCAGCCACACATGGAAACTACTCATGGTGGTAACTCTTTCTTTTGTTTTGAGCACATTATGTAATACAAATAATTACACACTTTAGTTGAAACAGTTTATTAGTTATTTGACTTAGTTTCTATTTGGGTGCACACATTTAGTTAACTTTGTCATTTTAGCTAATTTCAGGTTTAAGTTACGTTCTGTCAAATTAATACCTTTCTTTTTGAGTTACCAGTTCCGGGAGAGTTGCTGCTGGGAGTCTCTGGGCTGAAAGACAAAAGAATTTCCAATTGACTCCAAGCTGTTTAAGTAGGGGAATGGTTAATTGGACCACACCATGTTTCCCACATCATGGGGGTGGCATTGGCAGTGTATTACATTTTGAGTTGTGGTATTTTCTTTGTTAATTATACTTTGTTG
>JAPMOB010247103.1:0-23128 GCA_029875015.1 Lepomis gibbosus
GCCATCATGCCTATTTGGCACTCCATGTGGAGCTGGGGCGTTTTCACAAATGGGTTTTCTACTATATGCTGTTTTCTGCAAAGGAGGGGTGGAAAGTTCTTTTATTGCCGCTGGTTGTTTCTAAGACATTAAAAAACTTCTAAAGCCAATTTTGAAGCTACTAAGTGAGAGCGTGCGCGAGGGGTGGGGCTCTGATTGGTTGACTTGGGGACAGTGGATTCTTGCACATGGCATTAGGAGCAGTAGGAAGGTACCAAATGTACCAGATATATATTTTTTGTTTTTTTACAGATTATCTCTCTCATGTACTACTATGAGCATATAGTGACAGTCTCAGCAAATATGCCAAAACATTATTTTCATGAAAGTTACCTAATGAACCTTTAATGGGATAAGAGTGGGATCGCTGTACGTGAAAGCAAAACCATGGAATTGCTATGTGTTGCTCTTCATTTTATGTATGGTCTCTTTGGGTCATGCTTCTAAAACAATGACCATGTTCGGAAGAAAAGCCAGATGTTGCACATGTGCTTAGGTTATGTCCTGTGGCAATTTTTTTTGGGGGGGGGGTGCAACAGGGGCCAGTGGCCTTGTAACACAGACCTTGGCCCTCCCTATGTCCCCCCACTGAACAACTAACGCAAGTAAATGAAAAATATAAAGTGGATTCTTTCATCCATTGTTTTAGTATTGTTTTATCAACATGGATTTTGCAGAGCAAGCTAGCACCTGGATTATAAGAACGCTTTTATAGGCTAACGTTATGTGTTATTATTCATTGCACTGAACTGAGAATGTCTAAACAAAATGAGCAGTTTTAGTTTCCCTCATAAAGCAAATATTTATTTCGCGCTAGTCTGATGTTAAAACTGACCATGGAGTCAATCAGTCATCCATGTTACTGTTTGGAAGCTAGATCTAGAAAGACTTTCACCTTTTTCAACTAAGCTGCTCCTACAAATAACTACGCCATTGATACTATAAAATCAAGATCACTGTAATCACTTTAACACATTAATCGCCTCAACGTTACATCTACTGGACTCGAAATGTACATTAAGCTGAATGCAGCATTGTAGACAATGTAATCTATGTTTCTATTGCATGGATAGCCTTTGGATATTGCTAGAAATTGTTCTGAGTCCCCCTCCTTAAGGGTAAATTATTATCATAACAATTTAATAATGCATTGCATTTAAACAGCACTTTTCATACACAAAAAACAGTAGCCAGCTGGTCGTAATAGGCTGGACATGCAGTCTGCCAAAATATGTATCCCCCTCCATAATGCACAGGTGATGACCTGCAAAGTATTTAATTATGTGTATACTTCATATTCAGACTAATAACAGGGGTGAATGTGGAGGCATTTGTTGTTTCCAAGCAAAAGTGATAGTGGGATACAAAATACAAACTGGGATCCAGAGAATGTCTAGTAAACTAGAGCTTTATACTGTTCATTAAGCCTTACAAAAAAGTGTTGAATCAAAGAATGTACTGTAAAACCTTAACAGGAATGTTTTTTTTTAAATAATGTCATTTAATAACAGTTACTGAAAAGATCCGGTTACTGAAACAATTAACTGTAAGTTACTGAAGCATACTAAAACATTACCTTATATACTAAACAAGACATTTTGAAAGCTTTTTTTGTCCCGGATTAAATGTGCCCCCTTGTCTCAGATCCTGTTCTGAGTTTGCCTGTGTCTTCTCTGTCTTCTGTATTTTGATTCTTGTTTCTCTGTTTCTGGGATTTGGTTCTTGATTCTGAGGTCATCTGTTCTGTTTAGTTTAGACTTAGTTTATAGTTTGCTTGCTGTCTTTGTTTGCTTCCTCTACCTGTTGTTCTTGTTATTGTTTATGTGGTCATTATCCGACTTCTTGTGTTTAGTAGTGTTTGTTTTTTTCTGTGTCCTCTTTCCTGTTGTGATCCCTGTGTTATAGTTGATTGGTGTTTGTCTGTTTACATGGGTTTCTGTTATTGCCTGGGGTTAGATTCTTGTCTTGTGTTTTGTAATCTGTGTTCTGTCTGTCCCCCCCCAGTAATCCCTTCTACCTGCCTGCTTGACTCTGTTTCCCCCTGCTGTCTCTCTGCCCTGATCCCTCTCACCTGTGCTGCTCCCGCCTGCTAGTTAGTTCTTGGTGTTCTGTAGCTTGATATTGCTCTGTCCCTGTCTCATGTCGTGTCATGTATTCTGCCTGCTCGTTTGCCCCGCTAGTTTCTGTGGATTTTGGATTACTGTGGATTTACCTGGGCCCTGTTTCTGAAAGCGGGTTTAGTGTTCAGCCTGAGATGATGGAAACTCTGGGTTTTCGGTTTCACAGAATGAGATCCAATAAACTCTAGATCAGTAACGCCTGAAACTTACGCTGTGAGCCTAACCTCCTCGGGAGGAGGTTTACTTCAACAAACTCTGAGTTTCTCTCTGACTCCTCACCTCCTGCAGAGCCTAAAGCAGCAGTCTGATATTTCCTTATTCACACTGCCCATATCAAAGCACATATTGGAATGCAGTTACGTCTTTAGAAACATCTATTTCCCAGGCTATTAGTTTTTTTTACCCAAACATGATCTTGAACCTGACCGCTTTTATAATCAATCTGTCATCGATGTATGGACAGAAAGTTATCTACGGACGTGGACTGATCTTCAGCACAGATTCCAATCTATTCGCTCCACTATCCTTCTTTATAACACAGTGACTCTGTGGACATTAAGGCAGCTGTCAGGTTGGCAACAGCTGCACAAAAACATAAAAAAACTACTGCAGTAATCACTGTTTATCACTAATATGTACAAAACTGATCAATAAACAGTAATCTTTCATTTTGTAGCCGCAGTGATTGGAACATTCCTATCGTAGTTATCATATTGGAGATAATGTGAATATCTCTGAGTGAGGATGACTGTGGTGCAGCTGAAACAAATAAATGTAGTTTAAAAGTCAGTTTTTCAATATTAGCTGCATAGTCTGAATGTGTTTTGACAGCATTTCATAAAATAGGAAATGAGCGAGATTTTATTAATGTAAAATAGACAACTAAACCTTTACGGTCAGTTTGAACCTAGACTCATTTTCCACTGCAAAAAAAATCATTAATAGGCTAACTTACCAAGTCGGACTGTGACTTTACAATCACAGGTCTATGAATAGGCTAAACTATGTCTAATCTGTTCAATTTGATATTTTAATCTTCAGTTATTGCCACCAGCATTTTGTTCCATCAAGTTACAGCTGAATAAAAAGGCCTGTAGCCTGTTTAAAATGAATGTAATGGGCTGCAGGAGAAGTCCAGCACTTTATCATTCATTGAGGAAGACCCAGTGTGGTAAATGATGAATGAGCAACGCTGTATAAAATGTACCTAATATTTTTAATGTATTGATCCTTCCTCTATTCCTGCGGTTTAACAAATAGCCTATCGTGGTCTGCATTCATATTTCTAGCTCCACCTGATTAAAATGCAAGCTCTGCCTTTCTTTACCCGTTGCCATGGTGAATCGTTGGATCGGAGCTCCATTGACGATGTTTTTTTTTCATCCCCACACATGCGCTTCCATCAGTCTCACCATACTCAGAGTTGACTGAACTAATGTTTTGGAACCGAAAACTCACATCTCAGGCTAAGTCAACTCAGACCTCAGGGTTAAGCTTTGAGTCTGTTCTGCTCGCCTTTTGTTTGATAAATCTTTGAACTGTACTAGTCAGCCTTTGAAGATTTTAAATCGCAGCGTACTACTTTGTATTGAATGCCATAAAAAGTTTACTGTAATAAGTATTGGAAGGGATATACCCTCTAACTCCTGAAGGTATTTTCCTTTATTGCACAATATAAAGATGCATCTCAAAAAATTTGAGAATCGTGGAAAAGTTTCTTTGAAATTCTCTGATCTGAGAGATGAAAGGCTCAGGAAACACAACACAGTTAATTAGCTGATTAACACTCTTCTCAGGTCGACATTTCTGCAATATAAAGTCTTCATTAGAAATTTCTTTGAGATACTGAATTTTTGATTTCTGTGAGCTGTAATGTAATCATCATGAAAACAAAAAAGACTTTCAATGTGCAATGAATCTAGAATATATGAAAGTTTCACTTTTTTAATTCAATTACAGAAAAAAATCTTTGGGATGCACCTTTTATTTTTTAATCTTCAACTCAGTAGTGTTTTGTAGAGTATTTATTTATGTGTTTAGTGCTTGCAGGCAATTTCCATGACAAGTACAAGGGAAGTCTCTCATAAGTAAGGGATGGTTCAGGATTCACCTGAGCCAACCCTAACTATAAGCTTCATCAAGGAGTAACGTCTTAAGCCTTCTCTAAAATGTGGAGGTGGTGACCGCGTCCTGAACCAAAACTGGGACCTGGGCCAGTATTTATCAAGTTTTGAGTGTTGAAAAAACAACACTCAGGGTACTTAGGGTGTTAAAAAGCGATGCCAAGGGATATAAACGCGGCGTCCATATGTGATGCCCTGGGATGAATAATTCTGCTGCCACCACTAATAGGAATGTGTATTGATTTATGCATATACAACCTTGTGTGCATCTACGAGATATAAACAAAATGGGGAACCACTCATCAAAACAAGGCTTACAGTATGGACCAATCATCTACTGTAGTGTTAAAGAACACCATTTTGTAACCTTTCTGTAGGTAACCAACCAAGTTGCTTTGAAAATATTTTAATCACCTCCCAGATAGTAGATTATTAATGCTCAAACAACACAAGGCACCTGTTGACCATGAGCCATATTAATATTTTGCAACTTTGTTGAGTCACCTTTGCTGGCTTATTTTCTAGGCGACAGAGGGACGTTTAGAGGTTGTGATTGGAAATCACACCACCCTGCTGAGGATTCAGAAAGAAGGGCAGTGTCTATTAATGGCCAACCCAGATGTCTGGAAACTGAACAAAACAACCTAAATCTGTACCACCAGACATCTGGTAGGGGTGATCGTCTCGTCAGTGCTGCACTGAAGCACATCTCATGTACTACACTGCCTCTAACTACCTTTAACCTTCAGTTTTGACTTATATTGCTATGATAGACAGCTGTCATCGTGTCTTAAATGTTCATCATGGCCTCAAGTTTAATGTGACAAATGTGTAAATTAGACGCTGATTTGATGTGATAGTTTATTGATACTTTTTTTTTGATCTCCCACAAATAGGGCGGTTGAGGTGTAAGGTTAGCTCAGACCTGGTAGAGATTCACTTGTTGCTTAAGGACGTTTCAGCTGCAGGGCTGCTGCATCAATGATAGCTGTTCTGCTACGCTGCAAAACAACTGCTGACCAGGTACACACATTCTGCATGAAATCTGTTTGGAGAATTCAGATCCTTGTAATACCATATGTACTTATGCCAGTGTTGGAATGTTGAACCACCAAAACATTTCACTAGAAGGTTATCATTTAAATGACACTTGAACGTTTTGCACAAGCAGAGGGAAGCAGTAATTTTACCTTCATCAGTGTGTTAGTACTCTTTTGCAGCTGTAGCTGGTCGAGGTCGAGTTCTGGGCATTAAAGAATAAGTGAAGAAAAAGACAAGGTTGAATGTTCAAACCCCCTTTTTTCCAGTATAAGGCTCCCGGATGCGCCAGAAACATTATTTCTAAGTGCAACACTTGCGATCTGCAGAGTTTCATAAATGCTTACATTATCAATGGGAGTGCCAATCTCTAGATGGGTCCAACTTGAGGTCACTACCACTCATTTGACCTTCGAACTCAATTCTGTCCTGTGCTATTCTCCAGAGAATTGCCTGGGCCAGTTGAACCATGTGTATGTTTCTCCTGTCAATGAATTTCTCGACAATCAACCATTCCTGTATTCATGACTCACTACACCAATGGATTTTAACGGAACACTACATCACTCACGCTGTCAGCTGTGTCAGGAAAGATGATTTAGAGGGTTTGAAGATTAGACAGCTCATGATGTCAATGAGGTTACTCAACACATCTAGAAAATACTCTAAAGCAGGAGAACCACTGGATCCATTGACGGATGTCAAGTCGATGGATCATGACAGATACAAACACATAAGCTCTCAAGTCGCTCTCTATGCAAATGAGCCTGTCCAGCATAATGCACCAGGCTCACGAAACTCAGATCAAACTGTAAAACTAGGTAGTGCTGATCAAATATGAATTTGGATTCTGTTACTGTATTTCTTACTTCCTGCCTCAAAAAGTTAAAGGCATCTGCCTGCCATAGTGCTTATATTTGCTTAGATCAAAAAAGGTAAGGAGGGATAGATGCTTTGCCTGGTAGTCAGTGAGTCATTTGAGATTACATTTTGTTTAGGATAAAAATAAAATATTTTGTTGCTGTTTGCTGGTGCTACTTGGCAACACTGATCAGAAAAAACAGCCTTTAGGTCACTGAGTGACCCTGCTCACTGGCTGCTAATCAACTTCGACTGACCTTGCTTTCCTGTAACCCTCGGATGACATCAAGCGCTATTCGCCAGCTGACCAAGCATGAAATCATTATTGGGTTCCAAACTGTGAGATCTGATATTCTGCTGAGCCCCTATGCTGCCAGGCCAGTTTGGTTACTGGCATAAATGAGGTGATGGGAGTGGAGTGCAAAAGGAATATTATGCAGATGTCATCTTTGTTTAGACAAGGAGGTAGATGCATATAATGAAGAGATGAGACAGAGATGGAAACTAATTTATACAGAAAAGGGGAAACCTTGATACAGGGATTAATAAAGGAAAACTGATATTGAAGAAAAAGAAGCAAAAACAAAGGAGTGAGAAAGCGAGGAGGTAGACATGAAGGTGATTCAAAGGCTTAATGACCGTTTGCACAGCTCATTGGTCAGGAAGAACAACCTTGGCAACCTTTTGGCGCAGCCCGAGAAAAGCTCTTCATATATCTTGCACTTTACAAGCCGCATTAGCTACCTTATCCAGCTGTATTACTTGCCTGCCATCGACATGCATCATCCGTCCTGGCTGCCTGCATCATCAGCCTGAGACAGATGCCTCGGCCTATAATACCATAGTATTTAGTAGCAGCTGTGAGCTATAGAAATGTCTGCCTTCATTCAAGAGCAAGGGCAGTCTCATAACACAGTCATACCACACACAAAATCCATAAAGCGCAAGTCATAATGCTTTATAATGCGTAGTATATAGGGCATGATAATTGTATATTACTGGATATTGTGTGGATCATAAGCATATATGCTATAATAAAATTGGCCATGCTAATTTTGTACTTGACAAATTGTTCTTTAAACTACATACAAACTAGCTGCTTGTTCTCTGAGTTCTGAAATGTCCTTAAAAGACAACATATGAGGGCCCATGTCTGTTTTTTCTCTAGCACAACATTACTTATTTTTAGTTGGACTCAAAGACAGTTGTTTAAGATAATTTATGCAAACCTGTATTTGGAAAGGTTTTAGAAGCTTCCGTTGCTTGCCCAGTTATTCTTTGGTGGCAAGTGCAGAACTTGTGTGTTATAGTCACATTTTAGTATAGCCTTTATGAGCTACTTTTGTGATTTTACAGATCTGTAGTAAAATCATATACAGTATAAACCAACTGTGTACAGCTCATTTTAAATTAACTGAATCACATGTGTAAGTGTGAATATTAAATTTTGTTTAGATATAACTGAGGTATGGAGGCTATGAAGCCATTTCACTACCATCAGTTCTTTGCACCAAGTGAGAGATATTCACTCAATTCAGTTATAAACACTGCTGTTTATCAATAGTTCATTGAGTTTGTTTCCATGTGAGTTTTGCAACTTCTTAGAAATTTCTGGACTTGTTGACTGCAATGCTATTTCAGTCCAGTTCCCCGCAATGAATTTGACCTCCATATAATGAGCATTCCCTTCATGCAACACAGCGCTATGTCATCAGTCAGTTTTTGCTTAGACAGGCAGCCTGGCACACCATCAGGTGTTATAACAGAGCAGCTGCTGAGGTCTGACAGCTATGATTGTCTTTGGAACGGGGCTTTAGCGGAGCGGCCGGGGTGGAGGGCAGAGGGTGCGGCTGCCCAGGGCCCACAGCTCTCTCCAGTTACAAAGGGGCTCACCTTGGACCCAGTCTCCTTGACTGAACATGAATTTCTGTTGTTTAGGTGAATATTTTGAATAAAGTTTGTGTGTGTGTGTGTGTGTGTGTGTGTGTGTGTGTGTTTTCATTGCGGCCTAAAAAGAAGACTCAGACCACAGCTTAACCCCCAGCCCCCAGCACTCTGACATTGTCTGACTGAGACTGCTTGAAAATAACCACAGGATATTGGGATTGCAAATATATGATTGTAGCATTGTTTATGAAGCAATCTTATAATTGATCTGTATAAGTTGTATATATTAATGAAATCACTTGGTACCCATGTATGTCCGTCAGTATGTATGCATTTTCATACAGTGTGTGACAGTGTCTGTCATGTTTAGCCAAGCGTTGACACAGAGAAACCCGGATGTCTGACCCAGAATGCAGGACAGGTACAGTATGCGTAAGTCGGGCCAATGAAGGCAAGTGAGAAACAAAGAAAATCCGGTATAATCCATGAAAAACAGAAGCTCAGCAGTGTACATTGGAGGATCTGATGACAACTAATAAAAAGACAGAGACTTAAAAAGGGTTGACAAATGAGGTGGAAACACTCAGAGGATCAGCACAGACAGGACATAAGAGGTAGAAAACTTCAAAGTAAAACAAAGCACAGGAAAAACGGACAAAGACACGGAGAAACACGATGAAGTAAAGTACGCATAAAGACATGAGGGAGGACGTTACCAAAATAAAACCGGACATACAAAAACATTATGTGTTTGTTACAAGGAAATCTTATTTTTTTAACACGTCAACAGTACTGATATTGTATATAAATCCACAGCCAGCAGCTTAGCTTAGCTCTGCATAGACTAAAAACAGCTAGCCCAGAACTGTCCAAAGGTGAAAAAATCCACTCATTGACACCACAAAAGCTGAGAAATTAAGATGTTATGTCTTGTTTGTTTAATCTGTCCAAAAAAATTAAAAATTAGGTTTTGATTTTCCACAGAATGTGTGTGCTGATTTTTTTCTGGTGCTGTAATTTCCTCTAGTAAGCCTAGACAAGCTAACAAGCTGCTGACAATAGGTCCATGTTCACTGGAAAGACTGAAATTCTCAGCGATAAATGCCAATTTTCTAAAATGTCAAACTATTTCTTTAAAAGGACAGTGTTGTGAAAATGGGCAGTGTGATTGTCGACATGTCTACCCAGGTGGTACTATTAGCTTAGAGCTACTCTTAAGGCCACTTGTAAGATGTATTAAGTAGACTACAGTGCAGTTCTGACAAGTAATTTTCTAATAATAATTGTGCTGCCTTAATTTCCACCTTTTATCCACATGCTTGTCAACCATAACAACAGATAGCTGTTCTTACATTTCTCATAATGATTTAGCAGAACTGCAGTCCTCCAGCCATTAATAAGCAAAAGCACATTTTGCTGGAGATTATATTATCCCTTTATTTTTTTATTTCTGCTTCCTACAAAGTAGATAATTCAACTCCAGTCAAAATGTGAGATGTTTGGTAGTTAAATATTGAACTGAATTATTTTGGGCAACTTTATATTTACTATTTTGCCATTTGCACCAGCTGTTCTGGCATAAATAAAATATGCTGCCGTGTTAGCTTGTACTTTGTATGACTTGGTTTCTTATGATTAATACAGAACACAGGTGTGATGGAGAATTCTATGGAACAAAATTATTTTTTTGTCAAAACCTACTGTCAATTCACAACACGTTTTGGAAATGAGACTGACAAATGTATTCTGTTTGTAATCTCCTGTTCTTTCTCATTAGATAAAAGAAACACTTCCTTGATTCAGATATAAAGCAGAATATTTAAACGTGTGCAGTGTGCAGCCCCCCAATTTGATTTTTTTGTTTGACAGTTCACATTACTGTTTAAATGCAGCCCATATCAGACTCCAGTGTGCATTGTCTGCAGCCTGAAAGTGACCCACACGTGCAGAAGAATAACACGCATACTGGTGTGCAGAAGTAAACAGAGCCACAAAGGTTAGCTCCTACCAGTTTTCACTGGAGACTTCTTTTTCATCGTCCTCTCACGGGTCACATTTCTCCTGAATTATGAGAAGTGTTCGCAGCTTTCTGTTCTTTTCAGCTGGGGCTGTAACGCAACTGCCCCACAACTCACTCTCTCCCTCTCCCTCCCTCCCCACTGTGTCCGCACGGACAAGTAGTATGCATGTAACTCTAAGAGAGTTTGCGGTCCGGTGTTTTAGGTGTAAGAAAGGGAATTTGTGAGAAGATGATAGCGAGATAGAGGAGGAAGAGAGCTTTTCTGGACCTATTTCGTTCACCAAGGCTCTGTCTACAGCAGCTCTAGAATGATGTCCAAGTCGCATCTATTCCGACCTGAAAGTCGAGACTGAGGTCGCATTGAAAAAGATCTGATCTGTATTGGATTCGGACCACATATAAAAGTGGCCCCAATCTGAACTTGAAAAGATCAGATTCCATATGACTTGGCCTGTTTGCACTGTCAAAAGACAATTTTTAGAATGTCCTACAATCCAGTGAGTTTGTAATAATATCAGAATAATTAATACTATTTATAGAGTTTTGTTGGACATGTTTCATTTGCAGATTGGATACTGTCAGTCAGTATTATTTTACATAAAATTTGGGAAATGCATATAGCGGCACACACATGGCCTCTGGGGACTGCATGAAATCTCAGCAGAGTGTCCAAGTTGCAAACCAATCAATTACTGTGTCCTCTACGCTTTGCCTTGCAGGGCCCAGGGGCCGGACATCAGTGGGGAACCCTGGAAGAGTCAATAAGCTCACACTGACACACACCTCAGATGACGACAATATCAAGGACAGATAGCATGACTGTATCTGTGTGTGGGTAAGAGAGATGGTGAGAAATAGTCAAATCCTTACCAGAGTCCTCTAAGGCCAGACTTACAAGGAGTCTTGTTCTCCAACTAATATGCAGCTAGGCCAATATTGGCTCAGTCAAATGGCTTCCATCTCCATTAAATATCCCCCATTTTTCTTCTATTCACTGTCTTTCTCTCCCATTTACCCTTTAAGTGGCTGCACCACTACAAAATAAATGCTCCTCTGCAGACATAAAGAATGGCTTCATCTGCCGGAGTGATGTGCACATACTGCACTACAAGGCCTAATGGATGTTCAGAGTAAGGCATGTATTATGCATTCTGTGGGGTTAAAGCAAGAACCATGTGACCTGCGAGGAATTCAGCAGAGAAAGTCAGCCTGGTTGGAGAAGAATTTCATAAATTTGAGTCATGTTTATTTGGAAAATCTTGTAGTAGAAGATTTTAATAAAGTCTCTCTGCTGCTCTCAGTTTCTATTTTTAACAGAATGTTTTTGTCCCCTGGGTTGTAATTTCTTTGCCATAATCCTGATTGATGTTAAGCTACCATGAACAAAATTTTACACCTGGACATTTTTCAAATTAAAAGGAAAAGGGGGAAAAAAATGACAAAGCTGAATTTGAGCTGCCCATAATCAGCTACAATTGCCAGGAATCACTGACCAAAATGACTCCCGCTGCCAACGGATGCGCATGTGATGATGGCTTTTCCATTGCAATTTAATATACCTGAGATTGAGTGGAGTGAACCATTAAGTGGATTTCTGATGATTTAATCCCCAACAGCTACTGTCCTTGAAAACATCTGTTCGCGCTGCCAGGATGCATCGGCTAAACAAACTGCGGAGTGACGAGGTTCACAGTGAATTCTCTGTGTGAATTACAGTAGCTGGAAGTAGTATATACAAAGTAGTTGCGAGAGGTTGTGACAGTTGTAATCCCAGTTGAAATCAGTGTGTGTGAAGGTGAATGAAAGCTCCACTTTCCTGTAGTATACAATTAAAGATGCCCTGGAGCATCGAAATTAACCCCTAACTGATCCAGTGGACGCACCCAGTGGCAAAGAAGCAGATGTGTCACCTGGATCAAAGGCTTTAAGTGTGGTTTAGGGGTAATGATAATACTTTTCCTTCTTAAGTAGCAAAGAAAATTATTTAGAATTTCTTCTTCTTCTGTTTTTTGCACTTTGAATGTATGTTGAAGGGTAAAGTTAGCTTAGCTCAGAGAATAAAGACTGCACTAAATTTGATGGTATGATAATGTTTACTATGGTTACCATTTTATATTTGTGTGTGTTAGTTTGCTACCATTTGCTAAAAGGCTAATTAGCAATAAACAGTAAAAAGTAAAAAAAAAAAAAAAGTAAGTCAGACTCAGCTTTAATGCCAAGTAGGTTTGCATCTAAAGTAGGCTCGGTGCATTCCAATAAACATAACATATATAAATGTAAAAAATATTAAATTGACAAGGTATAAAAGAAACTTAAGAAATGAGAATATACAGACAATGTGCAAGAATGTTTGCAAAAAATGCAAATTAGATTCAGGTTTGGAATTGGAAATTTACAGTATGTACTGTAAAATGTTAATGAGGCCAGCTGCAGATGGAGAGAAACTGTTCATGTGGAGTGAGGTTTTGGTCCTGATAGATTACAGCGTCCACCCAGAGAGGAGTGTCTGAAATAGTTTGTGTCCAGGATGAGAGGGATCAGCCACAAACGTTCCTGCTCTCCTTAGAGTCCTGGAGGCGCACTGGTCCTGCAGGGATAGAAGATTGCAGCCAAAAGCCCTTGTCCTTGGCAGTAGCAGCAACGTACCAGATCGTGATCGAGGTGGTAAGGATGGTCTCAGTGATGCACTCTGCAACAGGAACTTCTTCAGGAAGTACATCCTCTGCTGAGCTTTCTTGGTAAGCAGCTTCCACTTAAGGTTTTGAGAGATGATGGTGGCCAGGAAGCCAGTTGGATCAACAAAGACCAACTAGCTGGGGGTGCTTTGGTTAATCCCCAAAGTGATTAGGAATTATTGTTCAGTAACCATAAATATCTGTACCAAATGTTATGTCAATCGAGGAAATGAGATATTTCACTGAATAATTGAAAAATGTGACCTGCCAAAGACATTAGTTCATCTTCTGGCAAACAGAATTCTCTGGACAAATCTCATGACAATCCATCTCAGTCAGAATATATTATTTATGGAGGAAAGTGGTGAACGGACGTTGCCGTTCCACTGCTAACATGGCTAAAATTACCCTCATCTACCATGGACACATTGTAGAGGACCTACTACTTAAACCTACTATTCAACATACAGTGCCTTTCAGTGCAGATGCAGAATGTCTCACTATTGGCAAGAACATAAAATGGACAAATTGGCTGATTTTCAAGATAAATATTTTTTCTTTCCAATGTGCAGCCACCTCAGTTTGAATGAATAAGCTTCAATGTCAGCATCATACGTTGTCGACTGTGCAGCTATTTCAAAATAGCTGAACTGCCACCCACGGCAAAAGCAGCAATTTTTGGATATTTTCCCAGCTACGGTGTCATAATCAATTACCAGAGATGTGAATGCTTGTCACGCACAGTCAAATTGCTGCTGACACATTGACAGCTTATCTACCAGCACCAACAACAATTTTATCACATCCCTGCCCCTCCCAATTACTCCTTTTAGGAATGGTCCCGTTCCTGTAATTACAAGGAGATTAGAAAGTGCACTGTGTCATTTGAACTCAATGTAATCACATTGGCCATTGCTTATCTGTTTGACACTCTCCTTTTTCCCAAATCCATCTGTATCTTACCTTAATGAAATCAAGGACTCTTGTCCTTAGATGGCAGCAAACGTGGAAATGACTGTTACATTTTACACATAATACAATTCACACACAAACATTATATTATACATTTAGTAGTGTCAATGCAGTGAATTTGGTATCATCAATCAATGCACATAGTGTACAGACAGTACAGTTCTTGTATATGAATGAATTTAACTGAATATATTTTGATGATGCTATCAACAAAACTGTATAATAAATAAATATATAATAAATAATTAAATTATATTGTGCAGTCATTCACATGAAATATTAAGGTACTTATTATTGAGTCTTGCTATCAACATGAGGCCAGCAAAATATGATGAACAGCTCCTGAGTAGTATGAGTTCAGGTTCATCTATGAGGCCTGTCTGTTTCACATATAGCTAAAGCAACTAATGTTACCCGGACACTGCTTCCTGCTACCGAACTCCTATGCTGAGCATACCATATGTAAACGAATCATGACCGATTCTATTTAGTTTGTGTGATGGAAAGTCACGTTAGCTGGTCAACTCTAATGATAAAGAAGGTTTCACGAAACTCAGGATGTAATCAAAGGTTGAGCAACAACTTAAGTGAAATCATGTGCTTCCTGTTACAGTTAATGTATGTTTGCATGATGATCTGCTAAGAAGTAGCATTGTGTCATCTGGTGTTTGAGTACCAACTCTCATCTGTACCAGACATGAAGTGATTTTTAGTTTCCACGACACTCTTTATGTTAAATCTCAAGGCTACAGTCAGCAGCCGGTTAGCTTAGCCACACTTAGTTAGTCTTCATCAGTCGGTAACAAAATTTACCTACCTGCACCTTTAAAACAGACTAATTAAAATGTGTCTGAACAACAACCGCTTTAAAAAGGACAACGTGGGGTTATGTGCCAAGCTGTTTTTTGGATGTAAGCAACAACTTCTTAAAGTTTCCGCTGGTTCCTAGCAACCTCTTGATGATAGTAAGACTCAAGAAAGGTATTTCTCCTGGCCTAAAAGTAGTCCGCCACATAACCCTACGTATCAAGATATAACTTGCTAATTAGTGGGCTTTGAGTAGCTGGTAGTCAGATTTTGTTACATTTGGGCACAGCCAGGCTAGCTGTTTCCCACTGTTTCAGGTTTTAAAATAAGCTAGCCAGCTTGTATTAACTTCATAATTAGCCTACAGATATGAACGCAATTTAAGGATTCCCATGCTTGAATTCTTTTAGTGAAGTGGAAATTTTCTTTGCTTACATCGGCCCCATGCAAAATCCACTCCAACAAACAGATGTTGTTACGAAGTGACTTGTAAGAAGGATTTAGGAGAACCAATTTTCTCAGCTGTCAAGTTAAAAGGAGTAAGCTAGCACGCAAAGACTCTGTGTGTGTGGAGCAAACCGTAACTGAAATCAATTTAGTGTTGGCTGAGAACTAGCTACACAATAATTTCACATTGAATAAATGATCACAGCAAAAATCTCAGTGAAAAAAACACCAGTACATGTACATTGATCAACAGCTAAACATTCCTGTGCTTAGCTAAGTTATCACATTGCACTGTTAAGCTATGTGAGGCTAAATAATGCCCGTTATGTTACCAGTCCGCAGAGGAAGAACGTATATACACGCTTCGACAAAACCGTGGCTATTGGCGCATATAATATGCTGCTTATTATGTTGAAAGTCTACCTGCTAGCACATTGCTAACTTAGGTTTAGGCAATAACTTCTGTGGTGGTAAAGGTTAGGGTAGGGTACCTCGGGGGACTGTCAACGACTAAAAACACAAACTTGCTAGCTAGCTAGCTATTTAGTGACTGGAAGCATTACCAGCATTTCTAGTCACCCCAGGGCGTCATACAGAGGCGCCTGGATGCTTCTCATACACATGCCCCTGGGGGTGTCTCCTATACACGCAGAAATCAACATTTTGTGTGAAATAAATACGCTTGTCAAGCATATACATATATGACGCCTGAGATGAACAGGTAGCATAGCCGCTGGCTAACTGAACTGATTTGCAGGGGTGTTAAGCCGGCAGGCACTCACGTCGCAGCCTAAGAGAGAGAGTTCTGCTGCGTGCAGGACACGCTGGGAGACAGCTTCTGCCATGAGCTGCTTCAGTGGAGGACAAATTAACAACTTCACCTGTGAGGTCCCTGTGGTCCTAACAATGCTGATGCTAGTCTTTACTAACACAGTCCCAGAATGCATATGTGTGTGTGTGTGTGTGTGTGTGTGTGTGTGTGTGTGTGTGTGAGTTGTGCATGTGTACACACCTACGTACATGTATATGCTGCTCTGTTGTCAGAACAGAACACTGCTTTCTCTGATTGTGTAGCTAGAAAAATCCTCCTGGTTATTATTGATTTCCTCTTTCTTTATCTCTTAATCTCTTAATTATTTTCTCTCCTCTATGTGCTACTCTTTGGCTCTCTTCAGGCAGCTGGAAAGCCCATATCACAGGTGCTCAATGACAACCTTTTGTCCTGCTTGCCAGGCCATATCTTATTGAGGGACATACTTGGCAGGTTTGGTTGGCCTTATAGAATATGTGAAGCTGCTTAGGTCTACACATAGGTAAAACTATCCTGTAAACTATCCACAATGAATATGTAGAGACTAGAAAGAAGTGCATTTATTAATTATTTTTCTACTTTCTTAGTGTCTGTACAAAAGCTGACCTGGAGAAACTCATTCACGCTTTTATTTATAGTAAAGTTGACTACTGCAATTTTCTTTTGACAGAGCTCCACAAAAATACTGTTAAAAAGCTTCAGCTCCCTGATTCTTAAGTCACTACATTGGCTTCCTGTTTCCCAGAATAATTTACCCTCCCTGATAACACAACTGAAGTATCAAAAGAAATGGAGCAGACACAAAAGGCCTCTAAACACCAGTGATCGATTGGGCTTGTTTGTGGATAGGCCAAAAAACATATTCTGATTAATAGCGGATGGGTGAAATAGGGTAAGACACTGTGCACATTTATGCACAAGACACAGCAGCATAATTTTGTTATTTAAATCTCACCTCATAGCAATACGATTGGACAGGATCTAATTTTAATATCACACACACAGGCCAGGGAATTCAGTCATACAGGGAAATTCTCTGGAGTAAAGCAGCCATCCTCCTGATGAATCCTGAGCTCCATCTGAGCTGCTAAATTTTTTTATTTGCACATTACTATTAAGCACTGAAGTAAGTGAATGATCCAGCATGCATCTTTGATACTTTAGATAGAAAGTTGAAATGGGAAGAGTCTAAGATATGATTTTTCATATTTAGTATGGATTTGCTGAAGTAAATCCCAACTAATGTTAGGAATCATATCTTATCTCAGGTTAGGAAATCCTAAATATTCAAGCCAATATAACCTCTAAACCTTTATGTCTGTTACCTAGCAACTGACGCTACGTTTCTCATCTCACTGTCGAGGGGTTGATTTGGAGGAGCTAAGGAGTCCTCAGTCACCAGCTGTGGTCACGTTTACACAACCCCCTGGTAAGTAAAAGCAATACTAACTACTAGTATTTAGTAGGGTTAGGGTTAGGGTTACTAGTCTTGTTATTAGCCTAATTATTACTGTCAAATGGACTGTCCAATTTCATTTTGCTGCAAAGAAGGGAAGCGATCCAGCATGTCAGACACCCTGGCCTTGTGCAAAGAGAAAGAGAAAATAGCTACTGAAAGAGAGTGACTGATGCTAGAAAGGGATAACTTTGAAGTTGAAATGTGCTGGGTAGAAAGTCCTATAATGAAATATAAGCATGCCATTTTTATCTGTATTTATTTTTCTAGTTTTATTTTTGTAACAAGTCCATGTTTTAAATACAATAAAAGATGCTATCCGCTATCCTTGCTTCCAAAGTCCTGGATTAGCTGATTCTTATGCTCAGCCTAGTCTATGTATATATTCATTTTTACCGCTGAGTCCATCTCAGCGTCCGGGAGGTCAACATAAGTTGTGTAGCGCTGCTGTAGCGTAGATGAATAAGACCACTTTCTCTGGTGAATACTGTTGGTAGTCTCCACTTGTGTCATGGCATCTCTCTCTGATATTTGAACAATATTTACAATATTAGGTCCATGCACTGTTTGAGCCTCCTGCCAGTTCAATAACGTTGGAGTGTTCACTGCTCTTCCAGACCCCAATCAGACACTACTGCATTTTCTGTGAGCCTGGTTGTACCTAATAGATAACAAATATATTGAAAGCAGACTGCCAACAATACTAAAGTAATCCTATTTTTTTATATCATACAAATATGTTTCTAAATTTCAGGATATCTGTTATTCCCACTGCAGTCTTTATCAATGGCTTAAGGGACACCCAGAGTCACCAAGCAGCCGGACACTCTGGCCTCTTTCCTCCAGATAATCATTGATGTCACTGCAGACATCGGCTTAACTCAAACTCTGCAACTCTGCAACTGTAGAGCTGATCGACATGCATATATTTACTGACTTAGGTTTAGGAACTAACTTCTGTGACCGTTAAGGTTAGGGTAAATTGCCTCTGGGGGCTGTCAACTCCTTAAACTCAAACATCGCTAGCTAGCTAGTTAGCGACTGGAAGCGCTACTAGCATTTCCAGTCACCCCAGGGCGTCATATAAACATCCGGCCTGGATACATGTTATACACACGAACCTGGGAGCGTCTCGTACACACTCAAAGTCTCGTTACACAAAAAACATAACCAATTAAAGAAACAGCACATGACTAATCTTAAAGGGTACTTTTCAACCTGGACCCTATTTTCCCAAGTTTTTGTGTCTAATTTTTTTGAAACTGGTCCACTATTGCTTTCTTGTCATTCTAAAAAGAACAATTTAAATTGCTTTGATTACTAATATTAAGTGTCTAACTGTACGATTTGTCACATTTTTAATTTAACATATGTGAAAAATAGCCATACAACATTGCAAAAATATGTGGCCTAATTTTGAAATATTTGAAAAAAGTAATTTCTGCTATACCTAGAATTTCCAAAACATTTCCCCCCTTTATATTCACGCATTCCCAGGCACTATATGCCCTACATAACATTGCTGGTGAAGAGCCTCATTAGTGAAATTAAACATGATTAGCTCCCCATCCAGTCATTTCATGAAAGCAGCCTTCCCTCAATTCGGTCAAATTCCGTCTCCACTTCACAGAAAAGTTTCTGACAATTAAACATCTGTGCTCTGTGCAGCTTTGCAATCAAGGCTGCCTCCTCTGTGCCAACGGAACAGGAAGAGGGCAGAAAATAGAAACAATAACCCAAACAGAGAAACTGGGATGAAGCAGGAAAACAGACACACAGTGAAAGAGACACATATCTAGCTTTTGAAAAGCTCTGATGAAATGATTGCTTGCCGTACATGTAGAACTCATTTGGGAATGTTATTGATTTCACAGCTGGTGTCAGACCTCAGGAACATAGAATGGCTCGCTGATGCAATAAGACATTAAAAGCTTCTCGCAAGCTTCTTTCTGCTGAGTTGCATCATAATCATCAAAACATAATCTAAAATTTGATTTAAAAGCGTTTTGTTTGGCAAAGAGGAAACAAAGGTAACATTAAACCCTAATAACAGTAAAACTATAATTAGATTGCAATTTTTTTTGCATTCATGTCGGCTCTGTAGATCACATTTGTTTCATGAAAGCTTCACAGGGAAACACAAGCTTAGAACAGCAGTCCCGGTTGATGCAGCAGGGTAGCGGGAATACAGGGGATAAGACGCAAAGGCAAAAGCCCGGTGAACCGGTAAAGTGCTGAAGAGGAGGGGCAGAGGGTACATCCCAAGTCTTATAATTGATATATTTTTGATCCTCACTTAAACTGGAAGTTGTTCTTGTCCGCCATCTTGAATGCTATCCTAAAGCTCCTAACTCTGTTTCGAGTGGGGTGGGGAGCAAGTAGGGATCTCTGAGGAGCCATGAGCAAGGATACATGAGAGCAGCCTTCACTGAAGTCTTTTAATTCCTTTTTGGATATCAGTTATTGATTGGATGCAGCAGCTGATCTGATACATCCCAACATCCCTTTTCATAGATCACAGACAACTTTCTTTATTTTCTTTATGAGCTATTATTTCCCCAATTAACTAAGTTAAAGAGAAAGGAGAATATGTCTGTCATTAAGAAACACATTTAATTTCCATTCAGTCACATGTGAGTATGATAATTCCTGAGCATCCAGTTTGATATGAGTTACATCATTTAAATTTCCCCTGAAACATTTAGACTAATAAATAATTTCCTATGTTAAAATCAGACCATGGTCATATTCTGGGTTATTAAATAATGGATTCACAATCAGAATATCACTAAATACTGATGCAAGTAATGAATAAATAATATAAACACATTCTGAAATTGGAAATTATTCCTGTGCCTCTGAGCACAGTATAAATACAGAATGCAGGTTGTTATTAAAGCGCAGGTTTCTTTTTTAAACAGGTTTTAAACAGCCACAGAACAATGCTGCTCTGGCAGTGACAACACTGTGCTTTTATTGGTATTAGTACATTGCACACGTGTGCAGTCACAAACTCCATCAAAAGTCTCTACAGCTGTTAAAGCAGACTGACAGCTGATCCAGTTGTGAGCAGCTGCTGCCATCATCAGAATGGACGTCGCTTTACGTGATGCTTCAGGAGAAGATCTTGTTTCTCTCAAAACATATTTAACATGTTTCTTCTCTCCTTGCATGGCTTCCATGGGCCTCTCCATGCATCACCAGTGGGAGGGACTAAGACACAAGAAAAAGATAAAGCGAGGCAAACGTGGACGCAACTAAGAAACTTGGGATGTGGCCACACTGTGACAACAGCAGGAAGTGACGGTAATAACTTCAACCCTACAGACAGCCTACAGATGCAGCGGCAGCATTAGCAGCAAGTGCATTTCAGGACTGCAGTCCACAGTATGTATGGCAGTAAAAGAGTGGGCGTTTAATTAAAAGGGTACATTGGATGTGCCATACCTGTGAGTAGAGTATAGCAGAGGACTGATGTTCTTTTCATCTTGCTGTGCTTTCCTGTGTTAGTGAATCAGTCATAAAATGTTAAGGCAAGGTTATGAAAAGGTTTGGTTGTACAAAATGTTTCTTAAGAAGGTATTTTAAGGGCAAAGCAGGTGCAGCCAGTATAAATATATACCCATGGGACCCCAGACCGCACACATTTAATCACCTTTTGTCCTCATGACCTCCAAAATTGAAAAGGAAGTGTGTGGAAGCTCTTGTTCTGCACAGCTTTGAGGGCTCTCAGTTCACTCCAGATACTATTTCTTGCTGAACTCTATTACTGAGTTGTTCAGGTATTAGTTTAAGGTGATTTTTTTTGATCATCTCTTTCTACAGTAAGCCCAGTAGGTTTTGATATAATTTAAGAAAAGGCAAAGCTATCGTTTAAGCTACTAACTTTCATTCCTACCTGCAACTTTATCAGCAAGACTGAACGAAAGATTCATCAAACCACATAACAAGGCAATTTAACTTGTTTTTGGAATTTGTATCCATTTTTTCTTCAAACAATTAGAATTACCCATAATATTTACTATAGTCAGACTCAACTGGCCATAGAAACTGCACTGCCAGCAGAAATGTTATGTATGTGCTGAGGCAGAAATAACTTGACCAGCAAGTTGATACCTCCTCCTGATAGTGAGGGCAAAATGTTCAACTGTCCTCTACATCTACTTTGATGCTCAGACGTACGTGTCTGGAGTATCACCACAGCCCTGTGTTTTTTAAAGCCAAGAACACACTAGGACAGATACTGGTCCACCTGAAAGAACACACACCCAAATACAATTGAAGCAATTTAGTGTACGCTGTCCAAAGCAGTAAGGAATGCGCAGACCTGTATATTGGACAAACAAAACAACCACTGCACATATGCATGGCCCAACACAGAAGGGCCAACTCCCATGTCAACTCTCATTATTATCTACATTTGAATGACAAGAGACAACAACAATGTACATATTTTAGACAGTGAGGACAGATCGTTTGAAAGAGGACTCAAAGAAGCCATCTGTCTTCACTGTCCAAAATATGTAGATTGTTGTCGCTGCTACCTCATGAGTGTGAAACAACTGGTGCTGGCTTTGCACGTCTGGCTGGATCTGCAGAATTCGCCAGGGTTGTGGGCAGCATCGATGGCAGTCACATCAGAGTCAAGCCCCCAGTGCTCAGTGCTGTTATAACAGGAAATTGTTTCATTCTATCCAGATGCAAGCAGTGTGTGACCACCATTGTCAGTTCCTAGACATATTTGTTGGCTAGGAACTGACACTGTTGACTCAAGAGGTTTGAAAAACAGCCCTTTGTATGTGTGATCACTGTACACCTGAAGGCTATTGTATTCTGGGGGATGGTGGATACCCGTGTATGTCACAGCCAATCACGCTCATCACAGCATACAGGGAGCCAGTGCAGTTGCCGTAAGGTATAACAGACATGATGCATAGGCCTGTTCTGTGGTTGAACAGGCCTTCGGCATAATGAAGACCAGGTGGCGGTCCATATTTTTCAAGGCTCTGATATACCCTGCTTTTGCAGTTAAGGTTATTGCCTGTTGTGCCATTTTGCAAAACTTCTGACTTCAGAGATGGAGACATGCTCGAGCCTTTGGAAGAAGCACTGGGGCCAGAAGATGAAGGTGATCTGCATCAGCAAGACCTGCAGTGTGGGGAGCAGCTGCGTGGGCGCATTGCTGCTACTCTTTCAGCTACAATAACCACTCCTCCAGCTCTGCAGGACCACGACTACAATTAAGGAGATAGTGCCAAAATTTATTTGGTTCAAGGTTTATTGCATGATAATAGTGTTAGGTTATAAATGTATAAACTGTTATAAGGTCTATAGTCTGTTACTAATTAATATTATTAATATATAGTCTGTTACTAATCAGTTATTATATATATATACACGGTCTGTTACTAATCAGTTATTAATATAGACTGTTACTAATCAGTTATTAAACATATAGTAATTATTAATTATTGTTAACCCACTGAAAAGTTGTTCTGTCAAAATTTGATTTGTAGATATTAATTCACATTTGTCAGTGCTCATTAATTTTTTTAATTAGAAAACAATTATTTTTTACATCTTCATATGAAGATGGATGGACCCACCATCCATCAGAAGATCCGCAGGGGTCGGGTGCGCTGCCACATGGGTGGCGGGGAAGGCAGGGGGCCTCGACGGACCAGACCCGGGCGGCAGAGGCTGGCTCTGGGGACGTGGAACGTCACCTCTCTGTGGGGGAAGGAGCCGGGACTTGTGCGGGAGATGGAGCGCTACCAATTAGATCTGGTGGCGCTGACCTCCACGCACAGTCTTGGCTCTGGAACCGTGCTCCTTGATAGGGGATGGACATTATTCTTCTCTGGAGTTGCTC
>JAPMOB010247104.1:0-20743 GCA_029875015.1 Lepomis gibbosus
ACACACACACACACACACACACACACACACACACACACACACACACACACACACACACACACACACACACACAGCCCATTTGATAAATGTGGACATGTTTTAACTCCATGTGCCTCACCATAAAGTACACACTTTTTATCAGACCTAAATCGGATCCATCACAACAGAACAGTAACAGGTGTCGACTGAATCACCACCTAGTAACCACTTGTTATAAAATGAACTTCAGCTGCATAGTTTTGAGAACATCTTGTTCCCTGGTGCGACACTGGTCGGCTGATGCACTGGTATGTGCGTCAAGTCAGGTTTTTTTTTTTTATCAGTACAGAGCCCGACACCTTTAAACTGAAGTGACGGGATGCATGTGCGAGTGGGCAGGACTGGGGTATAAGAACCTGGTCGTATAGACGACCTCTCCCTGTCTCCTTGGTAACCTGTTGGCATACGGCTATGTCTGGAAGGCTTTAATGGCTTGTCAAAGCCATGAGAGGAAAACAGCAGTAAGGCATCGACAGTCCAAACCTGAGTGACAATCAAAAGCCGCAGGGGAGAGAAATGTTCCTGTACCTTGGTCTGATATATGTTTCACTGCAGTTCACTGTTGGTAAAGAGGGTGTTTTCCCTGCTGTGCACTGAAGAAGTCTGTCTGGACACATTTAATGAGATAATCGGCATGGACAAGGACAGGAAGTCTGTACACTCTAAATTTTGGCTAAAATTAGGATTTTTGGAAAAACAGTTTTTGGATATATAAGAGCTTTCTGGATATAAAGGATTTCCAGTTAGTTTCTGATTAAATATGACTATGAAATAGAAACTTGTCTGCCTGAGTTAATTGTTTAATTAATTAAATCAATTTAAAATTATATATTGCATTCATGTAACATTTCATTTATATTATATTAGTTTATTTCCAGAAATGTGTAATAAAAGCGGTTTGCTACAAACTGGTGATCTAACGCCACCTAGTGGAAATAATATGTACACTTTGACACTCATTTGACCTAAAGTAAGACAATATATAACTACAATGGACAAAAACCGATTGGAAGCTGTTGTAAATTATACTATGTGGAGCAAATCAGATCACTGTAGTGTGGTTTTAAGATTTTCAATTATCAAATGGAATTAAATCCAAATATATACTGTTTTTTTAATATTTCACTTTTGCATTTATTAAATTTGGTTTTATAAAAGAGCATTTATAAGTTTAAATACTGTTTTATAAACTCAAATGTAGAGATTAAGATTTTTGATGCCAAAAATGAGGATATACTTTGACATTAATAGATTAGGTAGATAGAATGATTTTAGAAACATGAAATACTTGACAAAACTTAACAAAGAAATTGTGATAGAACTGGTGAGGATGTGAACACAAATTTAATCAAAATAAAGTTTTGATTTTAATGTTGATTAGATAAACAAAATCCTTGAAAGTTGTGTTTACTGGCATTTCTTGTGACCTATCATTTGTTACAGCATCCTGATTTTATCAATCAAAACAGAGAGAGTGAAGAGAAACATTATTTTGCCTACCAGTGGTAAATCTGTTTGTGCAGACAAGTGCATAAATAGCCTTTTAGACTTTCGTAGTTTTCTTAGTCTTAGTTTATATGCGAGTGTGGTCAACATGTGTCAAAATTATTACGATTTTTCTTAATTCTTTATAGCAAAAGGATGAGAATTTATTTAATTTAATTATTTTTAAATCTGTACAATGAGATTTTAAAGAACTGGCTTGTTGATTGCAGTCATATACCTTTAAGACATCTAACACCCCTCCATAAAGCTTCTTCCACTCTGCAGACTCTGGGTCAGGGTTTAACCTCTCAGTCAACAGTTGGGTCTTTTTGCTAAAAACACTGCAGGCCTACACTGCTAGTCCTGAGCCTCTGAGACTAAAATAGCTCCTAAAAAAGTCAGCTGTGTAACACCTGTTAGCTCTTAACACAACCCCACCCACCCCAAATTTCCCCTCTTTTCAAAATAAACATTGACATGTTTCAAGAGGTTTCTTGTAAAAAGAGTGTTTGAGAATAACTTGATGTAAGGCAGATCATTTCACAATTGTGAAAACAATGTCACTTGACATTAAAAGATATTCAAACATGTATCGATTTATTGGAAACAAATGAAATGTTGTCACCTTATTTGAAGACTTTTAAACCCTTGATCATACATTTCTGAATATCAGGGGGAAAAAAGGTTGTGGGCAAGTAAACCCTTAACAACTGTACAGGTGAAAATACTGTTGGTATGAAAAGATAAAACCACAAGCCATATTCTAGTGGAGTAGTAAAATTAACACCACCACACATTCAAGCAGGTTTAATGAAAGCTTCACCCACAGCTTGTGAACAGATGTACTGGTGAACACTAGCATCACAAAGTCAGAACAGATATTTATACATCATTCAAGATTTTATGGCTTGATTAACTTTATTTACGTCAGTCTCAGTGCCCCCCAAATAAGTTCCTACTCAAATCCACACACAATCCCCGGGGTAGCTTTTATGATACAAGTTGGAAGTATGAGCCAAATAGTCCAGAAACAATTTGGCTGTCCAGATGCAAGTGGCCCTTACTTCCATGAGCCAGACTTGCCCTTGGCCCCGCGGGAGGTCTTGGATGCTTTGGAGCCCCTCTGGTGGTCGCTGACTCGGTTACGGAGCACGTAGATGTCGTACTTCTGCCTCTTGAGCTTTTCAGCCAGCTCAAACTTCTCGGCGTGCAGCTGGTGCAGCCACTGCCAGAGGTCCTGCACCTTCTCTGCCAGCTTCTCCTGGTTCAGGTGGTCGATGTTGAGCGGCTTCCGGCGTTCCAACAAGGCCTTCTTCTTCTCCTCTCTTGCTGTCAGCTTCTTCCCCTTCTTCTGGTCCACCTTCTGCAGGTAGCCGCCAAAGGACTTGTTGGTGAATATCTTCTTCTTCTTTGCCTCCTCCTCAGCACGCAGTTTAGCTGCCTCTTCCTCACGCCTTGCCCTCTCCTCAGCCAGACGGGCTTGGCGTTCACGATCCTGCTCGGTGCGGACTCTCTGTTGTTCCGCTCTGTCAGCTCGACGGCGTTCAATGCGGTTCCGCAGCGCAACCAGCTCTTCCTCCTCTTTCTGGCGAGTGGAGAAATGTGACTCGATCAGGGTCTGGAGGTCATTGAAATCCTTTTCGAGTCTTTTGCGATGCAGGTCATCAAAATCTACCTTCTCACCATCAGGGAGCTTTGGAGGAGCGATATTTGGCACATAAGTTGTCTTAGGACGCTTCTTGGACTCCCCCTCATGCTCATTCTCTTCTGCATGCTCTTCTTTTTTCTCTGCTTCATTCTCACTCGGCTCCTCTTCTTCAACTTCTTCTTCCTCCTCTTGCTCGTACTCCTCCACAATTTCCTCAGTGTCTGACATGGTGGTACCTCAGAGGCTTTCTAGGGAAGAGAAACACCAAGACCAGCTGGTGTCTTGAAAACAAGTGATGACCAGAGTCTCGGGCATGCAGCTTGAGGTTTTTTAAGGACTCGCCTTTACCATGTGACCGTTGGCTGAGCAAAATCTCCTGAGTGTAGGTCAGCAGCAGGGCAGATTTTGAGACAGATGGAATAGTCTATTTTCTCCTCATCAAGTCTTGTCAGCCCCCCCCACACACACACACACACTTATCCCCAATAGACCCCCCTGCTCTCTACCCTGACCCTGCAGAGCTCCTCATTCCTTTGTAAGGGCAAGATGAGAGACTATTTCAGATACACAACAGATGCACACACATGCTTGTACTTTCCAGTCCCACAAAGCAACACAAAGTGTCATCCAGAATAAATAACATCCATACTTTTAAAAGCCTATTGAGTCTCTGGCACTGACAAGAGACAGATATGTGGAAGCAGAAATATGGAGGATAAATAGGGAAGAATGTACCACAACTCATCCAGTCTATAGATATTTCACAGCATCTGCAATTTGGGGAACTCGCTATTCCATCATGATAGTTTTAAAAGCCATAGTGGTCAAAGCGGGTGGTGTTTAAGAACTTCCATTAACAAAGCACACTGCAATCTCTTATGTCAGAGTCTGTGAGGATTTTAATGACGGGAAGTTACGGCTGACACGTTTTCCAAAATGAGCCATTACCTTGAAATGTCCTGTGCCTTGTACCAGTAATAAACTAATGTAACTGTGCTTTTTTAGAGTTAACTAGAACTATCTATGTGTCTATCTGTCTGTTATTATAGCATTTGGTTGGTGCATTTTAAATATTAATATTTGCATACCAACTGTTATTTCTGAAAAGACAAGCAACACTAGGCACCACAAGAGTAATAAAGGTGGCACTCTAATAAAAACAACAATTCGCAAGATGAGCTTTACTGCCCTAGCCTTGTCTCTACTTTGGAATGTAATTAAAACATTCTTGCTATGGGAGGCTTTCTACTTTCAGCACTGAGTGGATTAAAGTGCAATTGCTCCCACGCTGCAACACTGAAATGATAATGTCAAGAATTTATGTTTCCATGTCTTGAGTTATCAGTGGAAAAGGACTAACGCAGTTTTTAGAGGATGAGATAACTGACAGGGAGAGACAGGTGCTCTGTTGCGTTTGAAAATCCCAATTCCATGTGCCTCTGTAGGATAAAGATGACAGTATTCTGTTGTACATTTGTGTGTCAGAACACACATTATCTCCAGGGCGTTAAATTTTAATAATATAAATCTTCTGGCTTTCTGAGTAAGCAAAGATAGGCTAATCATGGCCTTAGAGGAACAAAAATCAAATCCTAATATGAGAATGCCACATGCCTGTGTCACCCAGGGTGGACTAAGCGCCACTAAAACATGCCTGCACACAACATGAGGACAGCAGGTGTTTCCCATATAATCAAAGCACTTTTGGTTGCTTGTGGCAAGGGACAACTGTGTCTATCAGCAAAGAAAGGCAACACATGAGGAGGGCTATAAATAGCCACACCCTCTGCTGTTTAACACAATTCAAAATGAACAAATAGAGTGATACAGTAAAATCCCTGTATGTTTAAACTCAATGAAAACAAAAAGATTAAAGAAGTTGTTGAAGAAGGTGACATCCTCAGAGGACTGTCATTTGTCATGTGCTAATTAAACCAGTGCTTCTCCCCAGACTCAGTCAGAAAGTTAACTTTATATAGGAAAGGTCTATGCAGTTAATGGAATGAAGTAGGCATCCATTGGCAGGCAATCCTGGGTGCACAGTGACCTCTCCTGGTCAAAGTGTTGCAGTACAATTAAGTGAGTCCCACATTGGAGTTCAAAAGGCTTCTTTACAGTAAATATTTTACCTCACCATTCCTGCCTGATTGAGAACATTAGTTGTCCATGCTGATTAAGGCAGTAGATTTATAGATTAGCATGGCACATTTTTTTTGCATCTGTTTTGTTATGGACACTGTTAGGAAAATATTTAAAGTCTTATGAACTTACACAACTGGCTTCTCATTTACAGGTGAATGGTTATATTGTGAGGGTCTTGTATATTTGGTTTGATGTAGGACCCATCACTACTTCAAATGCTTTGCTGAGACAGTATATCTAAATATGCATAAACTAAAAATACAAATAAAAAGGAATATATGTTACTTACCCATCACAACACATGCAACGTAACATTTGAGTGTAGAAGCCAGGAGTGAATTTGCAGTCCACAACAGCTGACATCTTCTTCTTTTTCCAGAGTTATCTGTGTGCTCCCAAAAGAAAACCATATATTTAGACAGCTGAATGACTTCATTTTTATTGTTTTAACTTTAACCCTTATGTTGGCTTTCTTTGATTGATGTTTGGGGTTCCACAGACTTGTATAATCAATCAATATGTAGATAAGTATGGGAGTGGTAACCCTTTCCTTTGGCACAAACTGAGCTTGCACATTTGGGGAAGGTAAAAAAAAATACAGAAAATAAAGAAATATTTTATGTTTAATATATTACATGGGCTATACATAATGAAATATTCACTAAGTTGACGGTTAATTAGGTACACCTAGCAATGACTAATGCAGTCTAATGCAAGTCCTGCAATTACTCCTGCCTTCATGAAGGTTATACTGTTTTAAAGATTGATTCAGCTTTATGGAGGCTGTTGAGCTGTATGGCAGCATACAAAGTTGCTGTTTCTGTTATTTACCCTAGCCATATTGATATACTGTATATGTCATAAAAGTATTTTTTTAAATAATAAAAATAATAGAAACATCTGTCTTACAATACAATTAAACAGCCCCAAAAAGCACAGCCCCCAAAATGACCATAAAGTTGAATCAACACCTCTCTACAACAGTTCCAGTAAAAACTGAATATGAAGGTAGGATGTATTGCATGACTGTTGTATTAGTTAGCATTAGTTTTAGCTAGGTGTGTGAGTATATATTTCATAACCCATAATTGACATAACGTTACTTCTTTACTTGATGTAAAATAAAATTAAAAAAACAATGCTGTGTAAAAAGTACTATCTACAAAACACATATATAGAGCATATGAATATACACCTTAGGAAAAGCCATTAAGTATGAAGGTGATAAACGATGTTAAGTATGTTTTTTAGCTGGTGAAGTGGGCCCAGGATAACACCTGGACCCCAAGCAAAACATTATGCTAGGCCTAACGTTAAGCTAACACAAGCCAAGCTCTTTAGCCGCAGTCTGTTAATATGTTACTATACATTATTTAGTTATAGCTGGACAGCTAATTACTGTACGGTTATCATTCATGTCATGTCTTCGCTGCAGTGTAACTAATGTAAACCAGCATTTTACAAGTATTCAGTAAGTTAGTCAGGTAGAAAATCCTTTCATGCTAGCTTGTATTAGCTCTTATTAGTTTAGCTTCAACAAACTGCAAAAAGAGGATGAAAACGAACAGAAACACAGAAGTAGCGAGTACCTTTAGACATTTACCTTCAAAATTCATGAAGGCAGAGGTAAATGGCTCGGTGGGCGGGACTGGATGTCAAACACCGCCTTCCAGTGACAGCAGACGGTCACATGCCTCTTTGACACCGCCCAGCTAACACCTCCCATGTTATGAAAGAAGCAGAGCTGTGATAAGACCAGACGTGTCCTCCGGCTGCAAGGCTCTAAAACTGGTAAAATAATCTGTTTAATTAATTAATGTTATATAAAGGATGGTTTGTACTGTGTCTTGTGTTGTATGTAGCTGCTCTGACTCTTACATAGCCTATGCCTACAATACATAGCCTACATAACATATCATGTAACCACACTGTATAGGGGAGAGAGGGTGGAGCCACCCCTTGTTTCTGGCAAACATAGACATGGGCAATTACAGAGAGGTTTTAAAAAATCGTACACCTGTGTTAGTGCTTTAGGAAGTTACAATAAAACATTATGCATTTTAGATCAGAAACCATCATGTCATGCTTCTATAAATGGAAGACAGATAGGCTTCAACTGCCTATGTGAGTTTGGACAAAGTAGTCTGAGAGGTACAAAAATGGCCCAGTCATCAGGTGGATGGGATGTGAAGATCAACAGGGTGGCTTTAAAGCATATGTTGGTATGAAACTAGGAGACATAGCTGCAATGTTTCACTACTAAATGCAATTAAATGTTGAGAACTGGCATTTGAGTTTGCATGATAAAAAGCCATTGATGACACAGACCCCGATGTGTCCACTCTTTTTTGGAAAGCCATATTTAGAAAACAGTTTATTTTAGAATTAATTTTTACCAATGATGCACCACATCCTAAAATATATCTACATATTTTAATTGGAGACATTACGGTCATGTCCTTGAAATAAGTAAAAACAGGCTCAACTCACCCCACTCTCCCCTAAGCATGTAAAATCACATGCAAGCCAGCAGTCAGTCTGTTTCTTGCAGCCTCTGAAAACTGAGGACAACCTTTATTTATGCATTTTGATTCACATGCATGTAGTAGTGAAATATATCTAAGTACATACTAAAGTAATGTACTTTAGCACAAATTTCTTTTTTATGCACCTTACATCTACCTCACAACACAGGCAAATATTGTACTCTGACGGCTTTAGTTACTAGTTAATTTTCAAATTGCAATTTTGTACACTCTTATTTAGTGATAGATGATTATCGGACGGCCCATTAATCGGCCATCAGGCATTTAGCGATAATTGGCATCAGCCAATAACTGCACTCAAGAGGCCATTGTATCATCCTAAATGACAGCAGCACTAATCTAAAACCATTACTGGCAAGTGTAAAATATTGTTTTACTGTAGAGAATAATCCAGTTGAATAATGTGACTTCTGACAAACTGTACCCCGCTCTCCAAAAAACACCAGTCACGTTCTGAAATCTACAATATAAGCCAATATATTTATTTTTCTATTACATTAATCAATACACATTCCATCTAAAACAACACATTACTGGCTAGACAACCATGTAGTATATGTGATTGTACTCTGCATAGAAAAAATGGAATTATATTTGATTTTTCTTTGTTCTGATATCAGCATTAAATATTGGCATTGGCCATTAAAAAACCCATATTGCTTGACCACTATTTACTGTTCAGTGAAAACAATTTACTGTTGCAGGAAAAAGTATGTGAACCCTTTGGAATTAACTAGATTTCTGCATTAATTGGTCATAAAATGTGATCTGATCTTTAACTAAGTCACAACAATAAACAAACCAACACAGTCTGCTTAAACTAATACAACACAAACAATATTTTCATGTTTTTATTGAACATACCATATAAATATTCACAGTTCAGGGTGTAAATACTATGTTGAACTCTAGGCTAATTCTCCAAAAGCTGATTGGAGTTAGGAGTCAGTCAACCTGGAGTCCAGTCAATGAGACGAGATTGGTTAGAGCTGCCCTGGCCTCCAAAGAACACACTGCTGTCCTGTTGTAATTTTTAACCCACTTTTAAAAATTAAATATTTGGTTGCATTGTTTAACTATATACATATCCAAGATCAAATGGGGAAACTTATGGCAAGAGTGCCACCTTCCAAGTTCACTGTATTTATAGATGGTGTTGGTTCTCTTTGCAAATCCACTACAGTTGTGAACAATGCTTCGTGTCACCGCTGCCTCCCTGTGTACCTACTGCCGGAGGATGAGGCTCCACCTCCATTCCTCTGCTGCCACAGTGACTTTTCCCAACAAAAGACCAGAAAACCAGCACACAGTGGACTCCCTCTATGAACTGTCGGTGGACATCCGAAAGGTACGCAAGTTCAAAGGCTGGGTTCTGTCTGAGAGCTCTGCATATGTGTCTGAAACTGCTGACCTGTTGAGGGACATGGGTGCAGACACACCAGTAATCACTCGCATCTTGGAAACTCACCCTGAAGCTGTCCTGTGTCGGCCGGAGGACGTGGCCGCCCAGCGAGACCTTTGGCTGTCTGTGTGCTCCAACAAGCGTGAATTGATGAGCATCATTGAGAAGTTCCCGGCTTCTTTCTTTACATTAACTCATTATAGCAATCAGCGAGCCAACATCCTGTACCTCTTGAGTCTTCGCCTCAGCAAGAGGATCATCGGCAAGCTGATGGCCAGCGCCCCGCAGAGCTTCAGTCGACCTGTGGAGCAGAACCAGGAGGTCATCCATACTCTGAGGGAGACCTACCTGGACCTGGGCGGAGATGAGGGCAACCTTCGCATCTGGCTACAGAAGCTCCTCAGCCAGAACCCGTACATGCTGCTGCGGCCAGCTGAATCCTGGAGGGACAGTCTGGGCTTCCTGAGGGAGCAGGGCTTCACCACAGAGGAGCTCCTCAGCCTGGTCTCAAGCCTCAAAGCCTCCATTGCAGAGCTGCAGCCAGAGCCCATGAAGCAGGCCCTGTCCTACATCGAAGGGGCTCTCGCCTGCTCCAAGGACGAACTAAAGCAAATAGTGATCCGCTGCCCTGCCATTTTGTACTACTCTTTGCCCATCCTGGCTGGGCGGTTCCAAGGATTGATGGATGTTGGCATAAGCATGGAGCAGGTGAAGGAATGTCCAAATGTCCTGGAGCTCACCACGCAAATCGTGCTTTATCGCATCCAGAAGCTGGCCTCCTATGGGTATGACGTGCCCTCTGGCAGCCTGGACGTTATTGTGGGAACTAAGAAGGACTTTGAGATGAGTTATGGCAGGCTGCACCTCAGGCAGCAACGTCCACTCTTCAACCCTGTAGCTCCCCTCAGATCTGCTGAGGACTGAATGTCAGAATTTGTTGCTATAAGTTTCAATTAAATTTTATTTATATAGTGCCAAATCACAACAACAGTCATCTCATAGCGCTTTTCATAAAAGAGCAGGTCAGACCGTACTTTGTGATATTATTTACGGAAACCCAACAATTCCCACCAAGAGAAAGCACTAGGTAACAGATACAAGGAAAAACTTCCTTTTAAGAGTTTTTAAGAGAAACCTCAAGCAGAACCATGACTCAGTGTGGTCGGCTAGCTGCCAGGATGGGTTGGGGGTGAGGGAGAGAGGGAGAGAGAAAGAGAGCAAGACAGGGCAAGAGAGAGAGATGCTGCTGATATGGGATGGTGTATGAGAAAAGGTTTGATGCATGTGGTTTGATGCTGATTTCGAAAAGGGGTTCACAACTTCACCTTTTTGCAAGCTGCATGAAGAAGGGATGAAGTTTGAAATACCAAATGGCCAGCGATACAATACTGCTAAGAACAACTTTATTATGAAACTAAAATGTTTTGGCCTGTGGCCTTCATCTGAGTCTTTTGACTTCAGGCCTCCTGTGAAAATAAAACACTGTGACCGTTTTGAAATCTTAAGTACTGTATTTTAAATAACAAATATATCAACGGATAAACCGACAAATATTGAAATAGTGATGCATGGGAATTAACAAAATGATTATGGTAACTTAACATGTCAGATGAGCAATAAAGGACTTCTTTAAATTTGTATGTGTTTCTAAAGTGTCAGAAAGCTGCTTTTCTTCCCAGTGACTGTCTTGATGTGTAGTGGGATTCATACTAAATGATTTTCAGAAGTTACATTAAAGTGTTTTAGAGTAAAAGCAGAGCATCAGTCAGCCTTATTTCATTGGTCAATTTCTCCAAACTTTTAATATTATTACACTTTGACTGTTTTCAGCACTTTAGTTTCAAAGAATAGACTGAAACAAATGTTTTATTTTACCCAGTTTTAATTAAACAAGCAAATTGAGAAGAAACAAGAATCAAGTGAAGCACTTCTCTCCAGTGGTACATTTATTGGGGATTACAGGGGGACACCATGATATGAAGACTCTGTATTCCTGCCACCTTGAATAACCATTGACAAGGGCAATAACTTGATAATTAACTTTATACAAATCTTCCTTCTACAGTGGTACAGAAAAAAACAGCTCTAGTACTGAGATGACAAAGGAAATGATCAATACACTTTTGCTGATAGATACATGGGATTGCTAAAAAAGGAGAACATTGGGAAGTTGAATAAATGAGAACAAGCTGTATTAGAACAGATAAGAGTTTCCTCACCATTTTTGGAATGGACAGTGTATAAATGCTTTTGTTTTTTATTGAAAATTTTCCCAAAAAGAAAGATCCATCCACAATGGTTTTGCATATCAAAAATATATCAATGGGTCTATGGCTACACAAAGAGAGAAAACACACATACAATATCCAAATATGTACAAGTTGTATGTGAGCTGCGATTAGCAAATTCATTATATACACAAGGACTTTTGTCCCAGCAATATTAACCCAAACACAAGCACAGTGTTCACAGCCGCGCCAGTGATGTCAGCACTGGCTGGGTCGTGCAGTCCACATGATAATATACAGTCCCAAACTTGTGAATGTGTTATATGATGGGTTTGTAGGCTCCTCCTGAAGGTGTGTTCATGCAACATCGTAGTGCTGTAATAAAACAAAAGTCTTAGCATCCATTTTGCGTTTGGCTGCGTACACGGTAGGACTGAAGTCTGCAGACACTCCTGTAAGGCGAAAGAAAGAACACACAGACACTGAGAAATATGTCTATGAAACGTAGCTTCAACAATTAACTTGTCACTCCTGATAAATAAACTTGACCAAGGAAGATATATTGACTTTCATTTATGAATAATTTGAAGAATTTAAAGAAAGCTGCCAAAAATGATTATGTGCAACTTAAAAGATAGTCAGGTTTGAATTAAGTTTCCAGCTAACCTTTCTAGTGGGTGCTCTGTCTCTGGACTTTAGAGCCTCTGCTGTTGCCAGAGTCCTCATTGTGCCGTTTGCCACTGGTCTGAGGAGTGCAGTGGTGTTCGGGTCCTACAAAATAAAACAAAAGCACTGTTTAGAAAACTGCCCTTAAAATAGTTTTATCATCTCCGTCACAATAAAGTACAATAAAGAGACATAGCTGAGGATAAATGTACTCTGAGTAAAGCAAGGTTGATACAAGCTGATGCCATGGAGGACTCAGAGGAATATGATTTATTAATTAAATTATTAAAATCCACCCTTTTTGGTATGAAAGCATACGAGTCTCACCTTTTTGAATGGAAGGGGCAGGAATCTGCTGTGTGCCTTGGCCGTAGCACATCACACTGGCACTGGTGCCTGCATACCCTGGAATTCAAGGAATATTCAAGGATTAGAAGAGAACTTAGTAGGGACTCATGGGTACTGCAACATAATGGTGACAAATATGAGAAAACAAATGTTGTATAAAGTGAGCGCAAGGCATTGTATTCAGACAAACAAGATGGATTTAATGTGTAGTAACTGAGGGTCCCCACCTTGCTGGTGTGTGCTGATGCTGGTTTGTTGATCACCTTGCAGGTACATCATGACACCGCTTTGCCAGTCTCCCTGTGAGTGAACTGGCATCTGATAGCCTGTAAAAACAAAAGAACAATAGATTGTCTTTATGGACACAACTTTGCTGTCAGAGACTAGACAGGAAGTTATGAAGAAGCCAGTACTACTGTAGGTATTATTCCACCTACCGGATGGAGCAGGAGCATTGTGTGTAGACTCAACAGGGAACCCCGTCTCGCCATTACCGTTACCAGAGTTGGACGGAACTGTGGCCAGAAGGCCTAACAGCACAAACAGAGAGTCACCAGCCGTCAATAACTTTAGACAGACAAGATCACGTCAATGCAAATCTCTGCTAGTTAAAAATTTTGAATCAGTTTGTTTTTGTGTTGATTTTTTAAAACCACTTTGAAGGCTCTGATTAGTCTGGTTGATGTTAAATAACAGATATTTAACTCCACTTTAGCTCGACTTTTCTTTCGACATTTCTTTCGTTTTTGTTTTAAAAAAGATAATATTGAAAAGCTGATAGTTTAGAGGCAGACAAAATACCGTGACGAACGTTATGCGGTGTGCAACTTAACCATTCAGGTACCAGCACGCCCCTTTCTGGTCATTTTCAAGTTTAAATTAAAAAGGAGAGCTGACTAGTTCTTTATGATCAGAATACCAAAACCTACTTGAGGAGTTAAAGCTAGCTAAACCTACACAGTTTGTTTAACTCAACTTCTTAAAACTCACAAAAATATGAAACTTTATTTTCTATATTCTCTGCTTCATATTAATATTTAAGATGTTTGTGAAAAATCTGCATCTAGTGCTGCATCCTTACCAAGGCCTCTGTAACAGGAGAGCTGCTGGTAGATCTGTTTCATTCGCTCAATGTTGAGACGGCTGGCCTCTGCATGGTGCACCATGGGCTTTGGGTAATGCACTCCGATAATACATTTGGCTGCCTTCTGCACACTCTCTGGGGCATTCCAGGGATCATAAATATACTTGGCTGGAAACCCTCTCAGAATGGGCAGGTAGCGCCTGAGTAAAGAGATGAAGAAGTTTAGTAAGCCTGATTAAAACGAGCAAAAAGATGTCAAGATCTAATAATAATACTGATTTATTAGCATGTCTGTGTCAACCACCTCCCACAATAACCAATGTGTTCAATTATATTACTTAGTTCGTTTGAAAGCTTTTCCACTCTCACAAAAAAAAAATAACTGTGTGTGTGTCAGTTTAAAATAGTACTATCATTCAATATCTCTTTTCAAATAAGCCACAATTATAGCATCACATCATATATTAAAAAGATCCCACCTACACTGCAGATTAAACAGGGAATAAATATAAGACTTAGGGGATGTCCTCATACCGTATGTAATCTCCGTTGGGGTCTGTCCGTCGGCCGAAACCCACAGGGCAGTAGCAGTGGAAGAACTGCTGGAAGAAAGAGCTGCAGGAGAGCCACATCCAGCTGCCTGCATTCACACTCCAGTCTGCATCCAGCAGCAGCTCCTCAAACACCTGAAGATGCACAAACAAGCCACAAGTTAGCTGAGCATGTTCAACGTAGAGAAAAGTGTTTTCTTGATGCATGAGGACTTCAATCAGGACTAAATTTAAACAATACTTTAAAAAAAATTTAATACTTAATAATTTAATAAAAACACACGTAAGCACTTGGTCTACCTTCATGCCCTCCTCCCAGCCAATCCACAGGTCTCCTCTGGTCAGGAAACAGGCCACGGCGTGTCTTGCCAGGTGGTGGATCCATCCCTCCTGCCTCAGCTGGGTCATGATGGCGTCGATCCAGGGGAACCCGGTCCGGCCCTCCGCCCACTTGGCCAGCGCCTCGGGGTTGCGGTCCCAGGGGATCTGAACGCAGATGGGGTTGCTCTCCATCTTGTCGAAGCAGGGGTTGTTGGTGGCTGCCGTGTAGAAGAACTCACGCCACAGCAGCTGACCGTACAGTGAGAGGGGAGGGGAGCTGTTCTTCTTTACCTGATGGGGTTGGAGAAGTGGCAGGACATGTTATTGTCTCGGGAAATTCAGATAAGAGAAAAAATTAGAATGACATTTTGGAATATAAACCAAATTATGATTAAGATGAACGCATTGGCAGATCAAAATATTTATCATTCATGTATTCAAAATTAGGAAGAAACTGTGCAAAAGGTTGTACTGTGTAGGCTGAAAGTCAGTCAACAGTATTTGAAATGGTTCCTCTTTAAACAGAAAAGCAAATTCAGTTACACTTTTCTTACACATCAACCGCACCTTTTCAGGCATTAAACTTACTACCAGTACTACTACTGTTACTTCGCAATAAGAAAACAGACAGAAAGACATATTCCACAATAATACTTTGTATTTCTTGACTGTAAACACTTGCGCTGCAGTCCAAATATGCAACATCCCTCCTCAAGAGGGAGCCAGCGCAACAAAGTAAGACACCTGTGGGTAATTCAACTCGGGAACAACTAGGTAGTAATGACAGGACCAGAAAATCACCATCTACACATGCTGTTAGAAGAAGTTAACCTGACTAAAATGGCAGTGTGCAGAAATAAGCAAGATACTTCCAAAATAATTGTAGCACTGTCATATGCATACATCTTCTTTTGATAAGCTCATTTTAATCACTGTATTGGCAGAAATATAAGAAAACCCTGATTGACCCTTTCCTTACAGCTTATTTTGGAAAACTGATTTTTGAAGATAAGAAACACTTGAATGTTTGTAGTCCGAGGAGAAGATTGGATGCCTTTTCTCTCCCAAAAAGTATTAATTAATTATTTATTCTTCATCCTGCTTTCTGGTCACATACTATGTGTGAGTATGTGTCTGACAAAACAGACGTGTGGAAGGGTTCAGAATAATTAACTGTAGCAGTTATTGTAGACTTGATATTTACTCCCTATATTCAAAAAGAATATCTGCTGAATGTGTATTTTGTCTTTTTTTTTACAGGGGGAAAAAGCATTCTCTCACCAATGCGGTGTTCCTTAACTGTTCTTTCTATGTTTAGAGATCTTACCTTCCTGTAGAGGTCAGTGAGTTTGAAGTAGAAGAGGCGACAGGAAAGGCAGCCGAAGCGCAGGTATGGACTGAGGCCTGTCGGACTGGCGAGCAGTGAGTTGGCGTTCATTCTGGGACGCTCAAAGTTGGCCACCCACGCCTGATGACAACACAGGATCAAACATGAAATGATAGCACGTTGTTTTAACTGGCAAATATTTCAAAAGCTCAAAAGATTGAGAAGAAAAACTACAAATCAACTTAGGGATTTTTAAATTTTTAATTAAATCCTCATCAGGCTCTGATCTGATTTTACTGACCTTCCTCTCCAAATGTCTCTCAAGTCTTGTGAGGGCTTCTGTCTCTCCCCCCGGCCACACAGCTGATGACAGACCTTCAGTATCAAAACCTGCAGGGATTACGATAAAACAACACATTAAAATTCAATGTTGAATTTCAGTCTGGAACATGTGCGAGCACTGCTTTTTACTGATATGAACAAAAAAGCTTCCTGTTTCTGTCTGGCCTCACTCACCCAGCTCCTCCAGGGAGGGGACTCCAAACTTGTCATCGTGGTCGTCGAACAGTGGTGTAGTGCATTTCCCCATGACTTCAGCCGTGATGGACTCCACAGGCATCTCCACTGCATCCATACGACTGATGAGGGTCTGGAACCGTTTGTAGGTAAGAGGGGACTGACCGCCATTCAGCTCTATGATCCTGCAGGAGTGAAATGAGCACAGGAAGAGTCAAACACCAAGCAGACCCATAGATAAAGTGCAATATTCATGGCAAAAAAATAATCCATGGTTGTTTCTTTAAAGCAAATGTGAAAAGGGGTGATATTAACTCACTTGTCCAGGTCATAGAGTGTGTGGGAGATGCGGACTGTCACCTCCACTCCAGCCTCACAGGCCAGTTTTTTAATAGCTGCATCTCGCTCTTTCCCAAAAGGCTCAGAGTCGTACTCATAAGACAAACGAGAAATATTCCACTCCTGGAGAACAGGGGATTTAAAATAAAACATAAAAAAGTGAGCTACATAATAGACATAAAACATGGTTTGCACAACATGTTTAAAGGACCCTTTAGCTTTATGGTTAAATCAGATGACCGTGTTACCTTGAAAAGTCTGGGAAAGACATCAGTGGGTTGGCCTCGTATCACAAACAGTCGAGAGTTGAGCTTGCGGAGGCTGGAGTCCAAGTCCTCAAGACTCTGCAGTAAGAACCTGGAGGACGACAAAAATAAAGAGTGGTTAAAACAACAGACAATAATATACAGATTATTATGAAAAAACATGTCACCAATTCTCATGATGTTGAAGCTTGTAAAAAGGGGCATTGTGCTAGCTGCAAATCAAAGTACCATTATTTCAGGTTGCTCTAGGTTTGACAAGACAAGCTGAATGCAGTAAACTGAAACAACGTTTTCTGTTTTATCTGCTCTTTCTGCTAAATTGAGCAGGGAGGTACAGCGAAATCTGTTCAGACGACCTACTGCAATCATCTCTTTTTTTTTCTAAAATAAAATTTAACTGCGTTCACAACAAGGCACTGACACGCAGGAAAAAGTTTAAAGATTTAAAGTAAGTGACCTGTCGAACAAATTCTTTTTTTTCTTCCTCAATGGCAGAAGGGGAAATAGACAAATGCTTGTTCCGGTTACAGAACAATAGAAGTCATCTGCATAGTAATAGATTAGTAACCAGAATAAGGATGCAGGTGATTGTGCAGTCTATGTTCTTGTATTCAAATACAGTGCTTTTTAAATTAAAAAAGTTAACATAACATGTAGCTTTAGTTTCTTTTTAGCCACTGATTCACAAGTATGAGTATAAGAAGAGAGAGATTTCATTTTATGACTGACAAATAACAACAACATCTATCCGAAGTAGCATTGTGTGCACCCCTGTTTATGACAACTCTCAGCACAGTAAGACATCTTTTAATAAATATCCTGTCAGCAGGATGAAAATGTGCTCTGAATCTGAACAGAGCAGGTGTGTGAGTCAGCAACAACATCTGACCAAGCTGATGTTGGTAATCAGGGGAGGCAGCAGGACAAATGGCCACCTTAATGGCAGTGCAGGAGACCATTTCTAGAAAATGTGTCACTGTTGGTTAGATAATAATGCCACAGGCAGAACAAAATGGTAGCTAGGCATTCTGGAAGACTATTAAAAAAAGATCAAATTAAAGCTACTGCTGAGCAACACTGTTTTGTAACGCATGACTGGCATTGTTTGGGTTTTGTTCACCAGAACAGTTCATCAAAGAATCCTTACATGTTTGAGCCTGCAAGGTGTAGGTTTAAACAAACTATTTTAACCTATTTATTTAAAAATAAAGCTGGGTATGCATACGTAGCACAATTATACTTGCATTACATGTAGGTGAAAAGCTACTGGAAATCAGAATTGATGAAAAAAGTAATGCCTGTACACCAACTCCACACATTTCATTAAATAGACAACATTTCAATCCCAGTCCGACCTTTGGTGGGTCAACGGTAGTTGTGGAATGATGCCTACTGATGTGTAAAGTGACGACCAGAGATATTAAGAGAAAACTACCTCAGTTAAAAAAGCATGCCACTATATGTACCAGCAGAAAAATATCATGGTATATGTATTATTAAATTGCCCAATCATTGTCAAGACTATTAATGGCCTTAAATTTGGATAACATTATTATAGACAGTTTAGGATTTAGGTGGTATACCTCAAACTCAGTGCTAAAACAATCAAAGTCAACAGAAAAGCAATGGACAACCATTTTGATGATTGAGTGCTGTTGTCTTGAATGTGAATATTTGTTAATGTTCTTAGCCTTTAATGATAGTAAACTCAATGATAAAGCTATTTAAGCAGTCACTTTAGGGTCTGGAAAACTGGGTGACAGTTTTTCCCTAACAAATGTGTCAAATAATTGAGAACATGACTGGCATGGCATGCGAATTGATGATGGAAATAATTGTTATTCACAGCCCTACTTAACTTTGAAATGATGAGATGACTCCATTAGATACCAATCATGTTCCTCGATTTCTGTATTATATGTGCTTTTAATTTGGACAAAAATGCCAATATTCTAATATTACATGTTCTCTATTGTGTGGATTAATTTAAATTTAAGCTGATGTTGTCTTTGCTTAAAGCCTGCAAATGTCCCATTATATAATTCTGAATCATATCTTCTGAATGGGTTTTCTCACTTCATATGACAGTTATTTCTAATGGACCTAACCTGACAAGCGGTGCAACACAGTGAAACTAAATGATTATCCTTGAGGGCAGCCATTGTCCTCTTTGTATTCCTGACAGCATAATTCCTCCTGAAATCGCCCAATTAAACCTCTACTTAGCATGAATAAAGAAGTGTGACCAGTTTACTGTGCTAAGGCAGTGGAAAAGTACACACACTCTTCCTCTTCTATCCCTTAACCTTCATTTCAAAAAAGAAAAGACAGGCCTTGAACTCAACCTTAAGGCTGAATCATGCAGACAGAAGATGAGTCAACCGACCTGCATCCACATGGGTTTAATCATCAATGTGTGTGATGTCAGTGAGCATAAACCAAACATACTGACCCAACAGAAACATTTTCTTACTTTTAGCACAAACTTCATCATTATTTTATTACATGATCTGCGCTGTGCTTCTGATCTTTCCAAAAATAAGAAGTACAGACAGTAAACATTATTACACACACACCCCATGTGTCCGTCGAGTCAGAGCGGCAGTAATATGTTGTTTCCCGTGCTGTTGCTATAGGTACTAAAGTTCGTAGGAGGAAGCTTCCTGCATTATCATATGAAAGCCAGGTGGGTGCTGTGAAAACTTTTCGCTGATGGTGAAGATAAAACTCACAGCTCTTACTCTGTCTTCATTACCACATTGTAAATATTACAGTTAATAAATAATACAACATTTTTGTGAAGCCAGTGTTTTATGAAACAGAAACACCCATAATTGTGCAGCTGTATATTCACTTCAGTGGAGTCTGTGATGCTTTGTAAGAGGCTGGATGGTTGTTGCTCGAACTTAAAACCTTCCATCATTTATTAAGAGACTCAGTCACAGTCAAACAATGCTTGTTTTTACACAGCAAATGTGGAGTATGATTATTTATTATTTAAATTCAGATAATATTATTCACTGTGTAGGCCATGGGTGTAGGTCTACTTTCAAAAGCAAAAAAATTCTAAATTAATAGCCTGCAACTTGATTACAGACCATGTGGGTCGAGGATTTCCTTCAGACCATTAAGAATTTTGTAAAATAACACAATATGATCATGTCAACATAATATGCTGAATTGTCAAACAGCCCTTTTCCTGATAAAGCTGTTTCTGTTGCATGTGAGCTGCACACAAATGCTCCATACTTGTATAGCGCCTTTCTAGTCTTTTCGACCACTCAAAGCGCTTTTACCATTCACACACACATTCACTCACTGAGCCTAAATGCTCAAACAGAAACTAACATTCACACACATTCATACACGGGCGGAACAGCCGCCAGGGGCAATGCGGGGTTCAGTGTCTTGCCCAAGGACACTTCGACACGCAATTGAACCGCCGACCTTCCGATTAACGGCCAACCTGCTCTACCTCCTGAGCCACAGCCGCCCCAGCAGCAGAGCTACAGAGAAAGAGTAGTGATTTCCTATTTTGAATTTATGAGGAGAGGATATTTTGTTACTTAATATTCCCTGAGCAATGTTTTTTTGCCAGGAACACCCTTCTCCATTACAAAGTTACACTGTGCATACATTCACATCTGGAGGCAGTTATAACAACAGTCTTATCTGATGGCCACTGAATACCACTAACATCTCAGCCCAGATTTATCGGGGTCACTCGCCGCCTTGCTCTCCTGACCTCCAAGGTCAGCATGATGCTGCAAAGGCAGGCTCAGACCATCTGACTCCAAAAGAAAAGCAATGAGCTTAATCTGTGTTCACCAGGGGC
>JAPMOB010247108.1:0-37994 GCA_029875015.1 Lepomis gibbosus
TTCTTTGGATTACCTGTAGAAATGTTGACATCAGAGATCTGGATGTGGTTGTTGATGCTGATGGGGTAAGTGATGTTGCTTAGATTGGTCCTCAGATGATTTACTACTGACACATCTGAGATGGTCAACTCAACAGAAATGAGGTATTCATAAACAATTGGAGGGCCTGCAGAGGCAGAAAATAACTGAATAGTAAATTATTTTGTTGAGAGAAGTGTAAAGGAATCAGAATAATGTAAATAAAATTCTTGTTCATGTGTTTGCGTGCACATATGTGTTTTATTATCTGATTAAAACCAGCAGGGTTTTTTCCACTTTACCTGTTGGTGAAGTTGTTGTTGTTGAAGGACACATTGAAAAGTCTGTAGACAGAAACAACATTTTTTTTGTTGAAAAGGTGTCAATATAGGCACTTAATTACATAAAAATATCATGAGGTAAAAATAAATTTAAAAATTACACATGAGGACTTGCTGAAATAAAATAACTGAAAAACATAAAAAAACAAGGATATAGCAAAGTAGAGTTACACACCTAAAGTCGATTTCAAAATTTGAACATATTAACTAGAAAATTTTAAACAAACATTTAGAAATTTGGTAATTAAATCTTGGATTATGACTCACTTTGATGATGTATTGATTGACAATACTGTCCATCTGTAGGAATAGCTTTGATGCACCCACATGTGTTGGTTTTATCACCATAACATTTCCCATAGGTGGCACACTTGTCACAAGGCCAAAGGTAGTCATTCTCACAGTGGCACAGGAACCCAGTGCCATCTTGGCTGCAAACTTAAAAGAGAACACTTTTTAGAAGGAGGTCAAATGTTTAACATAGACACCATAAGAAATGCTACTCTCAGAGGACTTACCTGTAGTGATCTCGGCATCTGTGATGTTTATTTGCTTGCTGATTTGGACGGGGAAAGGGATATTTTTCACGGTGTTTCTCAGTTGATCTGCGTCTGTAGTGTTTACCTCAATTAAAATCTGGTATTCATAAACAATTGGGGGTACTGTTGAAAAAGAATGTCACAATTGTGTTTTAAATCTAACTTGATCTTCAGTAAAACAAATCGTTAAAATCATATTATTATTTTTGTATAAGTGTGTTATCATTAATTTGTCTAGTAATCATATTCCAGGACCAAGTATTACATTCTCACCAGTAAATATCATGTCAATTTTTGTGATGTTGATTGTGTTGCTGAGTCTATAAGGAAAACTAATGTTCTCCACAGTGTCCTTTAATAGTTCTATCAGTGCGATACCACTGACTGTGATCTCAACTTCAAGTATGTATTCATACAGCTGGGCAGTTTCTAGAAAAGAAAAAAAAAACAAGTAGTGATGTAGTTTTACAAAAAGAATGAAAACATAAGATTCTATTAAATTTAATTACATTAAAATTAAGTACATAATTAATAATAAACTTTAAATACTGTAAGTGTCTGTCACCTTTCTTTGGCTGGCAGTATTGCTCCTGAGATGGCATACTGTTGATGCACCCACATGTGTCGTCACGGATTTCATCACAGGCTCCATATGTATTACAATTCTGATATGACCAAACATACTGATCCTCACATCTGCACCGGAAGTTGGTACCATTTGGGTAGCACACTAACAAACAAAACAAACAAATGAAGCACAATTATTAGATCATCATTGATAGGCCATCAATGTTTGGTCTCTGCTGTCACTGGGCAGATAAGGGTCTCCTATGACACTACTTACTTCTGTGCACTTCAGAAGTATATGGACAATGGTACATTTTCTGTTTCTGTTGGCTTGAGTTACTATACTATACTTTACTATACTTAAGTATTTGCATATTATGTTACTTTACACTTCTCTATACTTTAGAGGGAAATGATGCACTATAGTTAAGATTACACCAGTGGTTCCCAATCTTTTTGACTTGTGACCCCTTATAAAAAGCTGTGTATACATAGGGCCTCTTGTCATGTTTCATACTGTATGTTTAGACGGTTCCAGTTATTGTTAGCAGTTACGCCAAAGAGACATTTCCTTTCTAAACGTCCAAGATGGATTCATTTAAATAAGTGGTAAAGTATCAAGTATTTCACAAAAAGCTGATTTGTGTAACAGAACTTGGTCTTTTTTCCCCCCGCTCCCATTAGTCATCTCATGAGCCCTCAAATTGATCTGGTGATTTATCTGGAACAGTAGTAGTTGCGGGCAATTTGTTTAAATGATTGAGATTAAAGGAGAGAAAAATGTAGAACTGTTTGTTGTCAGAATAACTAAATATTAAAGACTTGAAATAGCAGGTTTAAAAATTGTAATTGTGAGAAGTAAATATTTTAGATTGGAGATTGTTAGATCAGGACTCATTGTAATTAACTTTAGAAATTAGTATTTAACAAGTTTGGTTAACAGTCAAAAGACAGACAACGGCACTGTCATAATTATCAAAGGGTCATTCTCTCAGACAGACTTTGCCACCTTTACACAGCGTGACACTACGGTGATAGTGACGATACTTTTCACTTAATGCATTAACATGACTGTGAGATCAGGATTGTATGTTCACATGTCAGACAGAAACACCACTTTGTAACATTAACATGACGGTGATCTCAGGACTGTATGCAGTGCTTGAAGTGGAAAAAATAGGGGCCAGTACTCCCTGACTGTGTGCTAAAATGCTAGTATCAATTTTTGCATGCCTCTTTGTCACTTGAGTGGGAGAGATATGTTGCTTGTCGGGAGAGAATGCCATTCTCGGCCTCCCCTCCATACCATACGTGTAATGGAATGATTCATTGCACATTTGACGCTTTGTAAACACGGAGGAGCGTTGCTCATGCGACGGTAGCTTCCTTCAGCCCATTTATAACTGTGGTGTGTGCAGCAGAACTAAAGACTGTCCTGCAATTACTGTAATAACACATTTAATAGAGGACAATTCATACATGTAAATACATGTAAAGCAACAATTGTGAATTGCTGTGTATTTCATAGGGCCCTACTAAAACTACAGTGGAATACAATGGAATTTTCTTTTTAATCACTTTTGATCTTAAAGACATCGACTCCTGTGATAACATCTATTTTAGTGTTGTAGTAAGTTGTAAATTCACACGTTGGATCGAATCACTTGTTTGTACACAAACAGTCTAGTGGTGATGGGAGTCCAGAGAGCAGGTGCACTTCAGCTGCTGTGTCACACCCAAATATCTGGAGTTAAATTGTGTAAAAATAACACAGTGACACTTGATTGTGCATTGAAGCAAATTAAAACGACTGGCCAGAGGCATTCTTGTAAGAAACTGTAATATTATTCTAACATGAGAATATTTTTCATAAAAGAAAATAGCATTATACACAGAAAATCATCAGGAATTATTCTTTTTGTCAACTGTGGGGAAAACGCTATGGCACACAATAGTGGCATGGTGGTCAGACCAGAAGAAGCTCCATTCTTACCTGTGGTGATGCCAATGTTTGTGACATTCACAGTGGGATCCAGGTCCAGGGAAAAGCTGCCGTTGATAAGAAGACTCCTAAGGTAGTCCACTGTTTTGACATCTGTGACATTCAGTTCCACATCTACAGTGTACTCAACCTGAGCTAGCAGCGCTGTAGGAAAAATTCAACAGGATTTAGGGTTTCAGGACATACCACTGTAGAGAGATCACTGCACATATAATTAGAAATGGTGCTGAGGGTAAAACTTAAATTTGTGTTTCCTGGGTGCGCTGTTCACACTGTAGATTACACTGAATTTCACATTTAAGGCCTGAAATCTACTGTACAACCAGGATTTAACAGTATAAGCCACTGCAATCTTCATTAAGGACATTAAGGTGTCCATAATTCTTTTATTTTAGCCTCTTTTCTGGTTAATTCTAGGAAGGTTACACTGAGGAAGGTGGTATCATATTAATAATTCATATTCAGTTGTATGATCAGGCTGCAAAATGCCCATCCATAGAAATGGAACTTATTGTTAGTTTGGATGTTGTATACGTTGGATTTAAAGCACTTTATTTTGTAGCCCAAAGGTGCTGATCCAACTTCACTCAGATTTTTCTACATAATTTGCTACAAAATCAATAAAGAATGTGGGTCTTGTTTATTTAGGCCATACAAAGATCAAAGTAAAAAATGTTTTATGGGGGATTTCACACTGCACTATTTTTTGGTTCGGTGCAGTGACTATGAGGAAACAAGACTTCAGACTTGCTGTGACTCCTGGACCTGTAGCTTAATATTTAACAGACAGATTTGAGTGGTAAAGATCTTCTCTTGTAACTCTCAGCTAGAAAGCAAATAAGTGCATTTACACAATGTGATAAAATATCACACTATTCATTTTCATAACATTTGAATTAATTGCACTTACCATTCCTTTTCTCCCTGGTGTGAGGTAGAAAGTGATCTTCTTCATAGTGCACCTAGGCAAATAAAATGGTGTCAGGTCAAATCATTGATTTTTGGCAGAAGTATTTTCTGTTCAGTATCATAAATACAGTGGACTTACTAGTAAAGCTGGATTTGAGAATTCAGCAAAGTTCCTGGCTTCCAAAATAATAAGAATCAATAGGAGAAAGATGGTCAAGCCATTCTTAGATATTGCCATTCCTTTCTAGAAAGACAGAAAGAGAGACTGAAAAATATGAGGTGATTCCATCTAACTTGCAGTTTGTTGCAACATGTATTGTTACACAGACAACGGATGTGGAACGTCTCAATATTAGTCGTAACTCTACAACAGATCTTAACAGATGAAATCAAGTTTTAATACATTAAGGGTTGCTCAACTTATTATCTCATTACAAGCAATCAATATTAATCATTTACCAGCTTTCTTATTAAATTCCCAGTTCGGCTTTGGTTTTGGACAAATTTTAAGGCACAGCTCAGCTGGAAAATGCAAAACATGGCTGTTTTTCTGAACTCTTGAAAAGTTGACTTTTTAGAGATACATGTTTCTCACTGGACAGCCATTAATGGAAAGTGCATACATTGTGTAAATATTTCTGCTGGCTCTCTGTTAATGTAGCCAAATTCATGGCAAATGTAGTGAAGTTAAAAGTAGATTACTGGCCCCAAGAATACTTTAAAGTCAAATTACAGTTTTATAAAAAGAACGTGAAAAGTTGGTGTTGTAAAAAAACAAAAACATTTTTATTTGTTTGTGTTACTTGTAACACGTTAGTAACTACCCCTGAATGAAGTGCAATAGAAACAACTGTATTTGCCTCGGAGATGTTGTGAAGTAAAGGTTTCATAAAATACAAATAGTAAATAGTAAATGTAATACTAAAGTTCTAGTTTGTTAAATGTACTGAAGTACAGTACCTGAGTAAATGTACACAGACATCAGCACAAACTGTTTGTACTTTTAATCAGTGTATTCTAACCTTGTCTTGTGGGTGTTTTTATCAACCCTCTTTTTTACCATTCCTCTTTTAATTTGTGTTTGGTGAGCCAAAGAAAAATTTCCACCCCCTGTGGACAATAAAGATCAGTTCTATTGGCTTCTATTCTACTTAGTTAGGCCACATTCCACCACTATAGTTCTCCTATATTGGTGGTGGAACAGTTTTTTTTTTGTGTCCTTCTTGAAAATTAGTATCAGGATTATTAGACTATATAAACACATAATAGTTTGAGTTGGATAGCCTATGGCATCGTAGACTAAACACAAACTCTCTATGCACAAACACAAAGTGCCCTTCACCTGCTGGACAAATGGACAATGGTACATTTACAAACCATTAATAAAATTCATTGAGGATCGTTGGGAAGCAGGCTAAATTACTATTGCAAAAAGCACAAACACATGAAAGACATAAGGGTAGACCAGGTCAGATGCCAGTCTATGTTAAATAAGTGGTGGCAATGCTGACGATCTATGTGCTTTATTCAAAAGGTTTTTTGCATTCAGTCTTTAAACCGTTAGCTACGTAATGGCTGGTTGTTGTGGGGCTAGTTGTTAAAAAATGTTACAACCATCCCCTTATTATAACTGTAATGTAATAATTGCACTTTTCACCTTTTTTCCAGCATGCCTAGGCATTGAAAGCTTAACGCCGAAAGTCCACTGATGCTATGGCGTGTTACAGCGGGTCCGCATTTTGAATTTTATACTTCTACTATCATCAAGTAGGCTACGTAGTTAAATGATTTCTTTGGTGTCTGTTTTAACCGTGTTGATTGTTGTTTTAAGATCAGTAGTCTCCACTGGGTGTTTTATTTTGAAAATTTACCGGATTTTCTATGCCGTTGTGTGTCTGACTTCCTGTCTGGTTCGATCTGCTCTGTGCTGCTTGAGGCATCATCCATCAAAAATTGAGCGGCTACCTATTCTCTGCGAAGCGGAGAGGTGAAACGCTTCTGGGACGCTTCTGGCCTTGATTTAGGCGTTAGACAGAAAGTGTCCCTGCAGACATTCTGACAAAGGTTGAAATTGAAATCAAACAGGGAAAATCTGTGAGATCAGTCGCCAAGGCCCACTCGATTTGTCAAGTCACATTGTACAGATATTGTAAATCTATTTTGACAGACATCAAGCCAACACAAGCCTCCGCCTCAGCTGTAGTAGCCTAAACCTCTTTTCCAGTTGGCCAAGACAGGAAGGGAAACATGCAAGAGGCCCAAGTCCAATCATCAAGAGGATTCTTCAGATATCTGCATTGTGTGCAGCAAACTCAAGGCCAAACAAAATGTGGATCAAGTGTGTAAACTCGCAGTTCTGGGCCCACAAAGCATGCACTCTCGGTGCAGCCGTCCATGTTTGCCACAATTATGACGATTCTACCTGTGATGCTCAAACAGGTTTAAGGTATTATCCCCGGTTCCCCTTACACCCTCTGCTGGTGATCCGCTAGACTGGTTTTGAGTGGTGTGTAACAATCAATATGATGCTTTGCTTCAGCGGGGATCTGGCAAGCTTGCTTTAACTATTAGCATTATTTCTCTGTGGAAATGGACTTACGAAAGTGGTTTACCAACAAGAAAAGCTCACCTAATGAGGACGGTCACTCAATGCAGCCGCACTACAAGAATCAACTACTGCTAGACGTTTTGGAGATTCCAGTAATGTAACGGGAACTAGCCTTGACATTACCACGAAGCTAGCGCCCGCAGCAGGGGCCAATGGGAGCTACCACTGTTCTATCTCTCCGGCCATCTCCTTTCCCCTCTCCACCACCACCACTAGCAGGGCCTGGGTTGCTGTTTTCGCCTTCAGCAGCTTCTTCAGAACTTTAAGAATTCTGCAGTGTAATTCCAGATGACCTTGGGGTGGAGAAACCCAAACAGGCACTCCTGGGTAGTATTCCAGTTTGGCTCTTCTCAGGGAAGACACACTTTTACTATAGTGCATGATGCCAAGACAGACTTGAGTACTCTGTGAAAGAAAATGCATCGTGCTGTTTCCCTTGTAGACAGTTTAGTGTTCATGCACCATCGGTCTTAATGCTTACAGTAAAATGCTTCAGAGACTGGAAACAGGCTTTACAAAAGGATAAGGGACTGAACAGACACGCCTCTTCTGAGGACCATATTGTGTGTGAGAAACTTTGAGAGAAAAAGTTAAATTGTTAACTTATGTTTGGGTGGGGGGCCATGCCTCTACACCTCTAATCACCTGTCAAGCCTATCTATACCTGTTCTGCTCAGCCTGCCCTCAATAGTCTCAGATTCTTAACCCAACCTCCCTTTCCCTTCTGTTCATCCATTCACTTTCCCCCTCATCCCTTCATCCTGTCGTCCCTCACCTACTCATGCCTTCTACTGTCTGGGGGACCTGTAGTTAGGTCAGGTGAAAAAACTTGAGACAGAACCCCCATAAAGAGTCTGCTCTGCCCGGTCTTCCGTACATCCTCCCAGACCAGCCTATCTGACAACATCTTTCTTCCACCATCACCCTTCCCTTTTAAATCTACTAATCCATCCTGTATCATAAATACATTTAGAATTTTCATTAAAACTTTAAACGGCACATCGTTGTGAGGTGGTCCTTGCTAGTCAAAAAAATACACATTGAGACTGGTCACGAAATCATAACGCTTGTATAGATCAGCTGACTCGCAACAAATATTATGTGGGCTCTATCATTGACATTTCAGTATTTCTGGTATTTCTAGTCTTTGTAATCTATGGCATAATCTGGTAGTTGATTATTCTTTCTTTTAAGAATTCTTGGACATTCTTTTTAATGTTTGAGTACACCCTTGAGAATGCCACCTACATAAGCCATGACATTCAAAATGAAATAATTGAACTGAGGAGCACAATGGTGACAGTACCTATTGTTGAGGAAATAGGCTACTCTTTTTACACAATCAAAATGGATGGAACCTGAGACACTACCGGCTGTGACACTCTTTCTATTATACTGCATTTTGTTCATGAAAGCTACACCACAAAAGAGAGCCTACTGACAATCACCACAGCAGATGTAGTTGACACACAAGGTCTCACAAAGATACTTATTTCATAACTAAGAAAAGCTGGCCTGACCATAGACCCAATAGCCTACTCGATCAAGTTTACGATAAGGTTTCTTTTATGTCGGAGAGACTGGATGGGGTTCAAAGACTCTTTCCGAGTGAGCTGGCTTTAACCACCAACTCCACTTGGTCATTGTCTATGTCATGTCCAGTGAGAGGGCTATTGAGGATTTATTCAGTATCTGTAATGTCCTGTACAAATCCACAAGTAAGCCCACCGTTGTTGCCTAATATCAGGGGAAGACAATGAACCGCTTATTTGAAAAGCATTGGACAGTGTAGCTGTGGAGGCAGCAGGGTTGCTGAGTACAATATTCTGGCCCAGCTTTAGATTTTAAGCTGTTATGGTGTGTACGATATTTTCCATTCTTGAGCCGCCCAACAGGATGCTTCAGTCCGGGGAAATGGATCTTCAAACAGCCGTCCAGCTTGTGAATACTGCCACAGAGTGTGTTGAGGTCCTGCGCACCATAATGGTTATGGAGTTGTGGAGTGAGTGGGCTGAGCAGACAGAAGCTACTGACTTGGTCTCTTGACCTGACTGTCATTTGTGTATATTTTATTGAACTGTGACACACGTCCACAGAGGGTGTTAGACAAATATCATATACCAGATGTATTCAGTGAAAGCTTTGAGTCTGCTGTAATTGTAATGTACAAATTGTAATGTCCAGGGTAAACAGAGGTTGTGGTCTCAGACAGGAACTGGTTTTAGGACCTAAATTGCAAACATGTATTTGGCAGGATGACTTTGATGAGATTTATTAAGCAAGACAGAAAGAGCTACGTACAGATAAAGTCCAGGCAATCAATCATGAGGCAATCCACAAAAACAAAGGTAATCCAAATGAGTAAAGAACAAATTCCAGGAACAGAAAGCAATTATTACACTGTATGTAGGGATAACGCGTATAATATCCAAGGCAAACAGTGAAACAGACAGAGACACACACGACAAGGTGAAAAAAATGTTCTGGCCAGGACTGAACAAAACAGAAGGCAGAGGGAGCAAACAGGTGAGACATAAGGGATAATCAAGAGTTAACAGAAAACCAGCTATGCACGAACAATAGATGCAGCAGACACCTTTCAAAATAAACAGGGGGACTGACATAAAAACCTACAAATCAAAACCCTGACAAGCGAGAGCAATATGAAATAGTTGTCGAGTCATAATGCTTTGCTTTTATGAGATAAAGAAATATCTGTGACTCAATTCTCTCTTTTCCTGTCTTTTGTTACAGATGCGGTTGATTGATCATAAAACTCCATTTTGTTAGTTCACTACAGGGTGGCTGTGGGTAATTGAGACGTCATTATTTTGCTGTGAGCGCCATCTTTGGGTCAACTTGCACCACTACAGTTTTTATAGAGGAACCATAAAAGTAGATTTGTCAGTGTTTCTGAGGTCCTGACTTACTTCCTGGTGAGGTGCCCTTGCTCGTTAATGAGTCTAACAACCTGTCTATAATTATGTGTCTTCTGCTGACATGTACTGTACATCTCCCAGCATTTATGCAGCATCCTAAGCACTAATGCCAGTCTAAGTTATGAGCAGCATAAGCTAGGTCCTTTAAGGAATAGGACAGTGTAAAATGCGTGTGTGTAGCAAGTGTGTGTGTGAGAGAGAGCATGCAGCAGAAGGTGACGGTGAAACCAAGCGTAGCAGAGGAAAATATTAGCAGTATGTTGTACTGTAAATCTACAGTGTACATCACAGTGTGCTGATTGCAACAGCTTGGTAATTTACAGAAGGGAGGTGGTTGTCATTTTGTCTTTTTTTTTAATGAATTTCTACAAGTACATGTCAAAAACTGTATACTAAGTAAAGTAAGACACACAAGGGAAACCTGAACAGTCGTATTTATAATGAATCTGAGTTAATGTCAACAGATTGTTCCTGCCATTACAAGGCTTAGGAGGTTGGCTACTCCATCCGAGGGGAAACATTCAGTTGTAATTTAAGTAAACGCAATGTCATCATGTCTTTGAAGCTGAAACCAGACACAATAACAATGAGGAACATATTCCTCTCAGAGGACACCAGAGTGCTTAGTTTACATGTTAAAATCACAAAGATTTTTTTCTGGGTTAGATTATAAGATATTGAGCGTCTAGCAGTGATTACAGTCTAAATAACTACTTCATATTTTTGACCCTTACCCAGCTGACATAGTGACATAGCATATTGCCTTACTCCTTCTATGTCCACACTTTTCCGTGTAAGCTGGCGTTTATTATGAGGTGGTGAGAAACGCTACTCTTACAAATGGGATTGTTGCTGTGGTGTCCTGAAATAAATACATTAAATATATATTTTAAATTCATTGTTTGCTGTGTTCAGTTGTCAGTGGTTCATAAATGTAGATGCTATGGCAATTCATGATGTATTTTTCTTTGGGTCACAGGGAGACACCAAATTTCTCTTTTAGGCCTTGAGTTGAGTTAAAAAAGCTAAAGCTAAACAGTGGAAAGTTATTATTCATGACCCATTAAATCACGGGTAAACAAATAGGTTTACAAGGTAAATTAAACTGTTCTTAATTTCTATTTGACTCTTTTTAAAAATTGTATTTAAATGTCTTTATATTCCCCTATGTTGGTTTTAGTTTTTATTGTAAGTAATTTGAATGGCTCTGTTGCTAAACAATTAATGTTGCATTGCCTTGTCTGTTGTATCAAATTCATACTTACAGTTGATGTACTTTGCATCAGCAGAAGCACAACCTTGGCAGTTAACAGCATTTACTAGAATCAGAAGCACCGTCACTATCTACACTGGATAACTCGCATCAGTTTTCCTATAATTACATCTTCGGTGGAGAGTATAGTTCCAAATTAAGAATTGGAGGTGAGACCAGGTGACATTTCATTCACCTGTGGATCAGGAGCTTCCACGTAGTGTTGACTGTGAGTCAAAAGGATCAGGTGCAGATGATTTATCGTATTTATTTTGAGATACCACAATGAAGACCTGTTTCGTATTGGAAGTGGATGAGAGTTGTATGAAAATACTTAAAAATGTAAGAAGAGTAAAACTAATCACGTGTGTATTTCCCTCACACAATTTAGTGCGCTTGTTTGGACCAATAGTGCTGTAATATAACAAGGTACAATAAAAGATGATGTAGCTATGCAATGTTCACACTCACACAGCTGACTTTAATTCAATAGACAACTACAACAATGCTTCGTAAGACATCCTGAGTTCAATGACACTGACACCTGGCTAACATTAAATTTTACAACACTGACCAATTGTAATGCTGTCATGGTGATCCAGTCATTTTACTATACGGTTTTTGCATTAATTAGAATTTCACCGAGGATAAGCAAATCAGCCAAGTATTGAAGTGTTTGGATTAAGATTAATTATTAAAATCAAGATTAATGATTGAACCCGCACTGGGAACAACTACTAACATGGTAATGATAAACAGAATGAAAGTCAAAGTAAACCTGCTGAAATATCAAACACACTAAATGAGTATTTTCAGACACATGTGTTGCTCCCAGAGAACAAATAAATTTCAAATAAATGTTAACGATTATTGTTGTCCTAGTCAGTCCACAAAGCATTGGTAACAGCTCTGAGATAAAAATATTCAGTAAATTCGCAGAAAACACACTGCTAATACTGTGCAGCGTATCTGTCAACAACAATGCACATGTGTCAAGGCACACATAGTGACCATCAGGGAAAATCTGTTACCTTATTTCACACGCTAAGACATTTACAAAGTCATATTATGCTGAAAAGACACCGTTGTAAAATATTTCTACATAATGAGAAAAGAGGTCACACTGTAAACAACCCGTTCCCTCATTCAGCCCATTGCTGAAAAACTATTCAATAAAGTCCCAATAAATAAGCATTTTAAAAGACATGTAAATCAGTCCACTTCCTTGTCATAGCTGTCTTTTCACCTTACCTTTATTCTTCTGCTGTAATTGTCCCCTCTGGGTTTAGGAAACAAACTTCATTATAGAAGCCTTCACGGTGTAGAGACTGTCAACCCGTACGTGAAAGTACGGGAAGCATGCTGTTAAAAAAAACTTCCTGAAATATAGTAAGGGGGACACACACTGCTGGCAGTGGCTCAACAGGTTTAATTATTCCCTCAGCTTCATTGTTTGATTTTGTTGGCTTTTTGTCTTCATACCTGTCGGTATGTGTAAAATAAACATAATAATCTCACAAGAAGAGAGATAGATTCATGAATAGATTATCAAAGAAAATGTTTATTTTCTTGTGAAATGGCAGAAGCAGCCAGCTAGATTTAAATCCACTGTAAGGTGTAACGGACAGACTCACTCTGTATGCAGAGTGTAAAACTTTTTTTTTACCAAATTGAATTACCAGAAAGAACATTTTTAATTTAATACCCTCTAAGGATCAAGGAATGATTAAGGTATAGCCAAAGTATCACAAAATTGACATCTAAATTAAGCCTGCTGGGAAATAAAGCCAAGCTCCAACATTCAGTACCCTTGAGCAAGAACGGTCAACAGCACACCTTCCAAAACTCGACAAGCTGTGACTCAAACGGCTCACTAACTAACTAATCAGAGAGATCAGTAGTTGGATTCTCGGCTTTCCCCAGCCTGCATGTCGAAGATACTGAAGGTTGTGCCATGAATGTGTGTTAATTATTACTCAGTAGAAGCACTTGTTGGTCGGAAGATTAGAAAGGCACTATACATGTAAAATCCATTCAACGATGCTTGTCAAATAAGAGCAGCTAATGCCCAGAGCTCCCACGCTAAAACAGCAGTTATGGGGGCATATACATAAAGAGTGTCTTTGTGCCTCTTAACAGACACAAAATGCCATTAAAATGTCTGTCACCTAAATAGTGTTTTATATGGCTAGCTCTAGTCTCGCGCTGAAATCCTGTGGGAATCTGTTCGTTGTTGCCGGAAAAAGGTAAATAGCATCGGAGTTGCTCAAAAGTGAAGAAGAAATGGTTCGCGCTTGTGCCGTTCTGAATTCCGCGAACCATGTCTTCTTCTGAGCTCCGATCATCACTCTTCACACATTATGCTCCTCTCACCTGCACACTACTACTTACCTTTTTCCTGCAACAACGAACGGATTCCCACGGGACTTCAGCGCGAGACTACAGCAAGCAGTATAAAACACTATTTAGGTGAATTTACACAATAAGTGTAAAGTAGCTAAGTTGCTAAACGCATCTTGTTGTCATGTTAGAGCCTTGTTCATGTTGGACAGACATTTTAATTGCATTTTGTGTCTGTTAAGAGGCACAAAGACACTCTTTATGTAATGCCTCCATAACTGCCGTTTTAGCTACGTGGGAGCTCTGGGCATTAGCTGTAGCAGCTCCGTGTTGCAAGCACCAATCCGGCTGTTTTTTTTTTTCTATAGACAGTACTCACAAAGGTATAACGATCAAGATTTACGTAAAAATTGCCCGGAGTTCTCCTTTAATGTGAATATTGTATGTTTGTTTAAGTGTTAAAGAGAATGGAGAAAAAAACACGTTGAACTGTTATTGAATGTTCACTCTTTTGTTCTTATATACACACGAGTTGATATAGCTGCTGTAGATGGTGTAATGCAATTTCTGGAGAAGAAGCTTTTCACAAAGCCTTAGGTTTTGGAACATGTTCCAACTCAGAACAGATTCTTAATTAAGATCCAACTCTTGCTGTTCTGTCAGTACCTTGTGTATCTATAACAACTACAAGGAACTAGGCCTGCAAAACACCTGGGGCTGTTATTTATTGAGCTAAGGTTTAGATCAGGTAATATAGATCAGGTGGATCAGAAAGCGGTTTGTCATGTACTAGAGGGCAAAGATAAAGAATGTATTTTGTTGTTTATTTTGAAGAACTTGTTGCATTGTAGGCATGGTCTAAGACTTGCAACATGGTTCTCACACCAGTCTTATGGTGTGCATCTTAGCATGCGACATTTTTAAAGAAAAATGATGATACTAAAATATAATTGATAAAATAAAAAATCTCTTTTCTCAGTATAATGAGGAGACAAAATATTACAGGCCATCTTTTCTCACTCATTCCACTTTTTTCTTTGTGTGCTTTGAATCCTGGCCGACCTTGGCGACGCCGGGTGCACGAGGGAAACGTTACTGTGGAGGATTCGAACTCTGGTGATGAACACAACATGCAGGGGAGAAAGAGGCGCTTAGATATTTGGTCCCATTTCAAATAAAATGAGGCGGACAAAAAAAACGTGCCTAATTATATCAGACGGCAAGCAATGCCCTCCGTAGGGAACCAACCAGCAGGCATCCTGATCAGATGCCCCCCTTCAAGTTGAAACTTGAAGGAGCAGTCGCTCTTCTTCAAACACCCTTCAGATGTCTGGGCTCTTTACACGATGTCAAAGGGTGACCCCAGCCATTTAATGGTGGAAACGCTTTTCTGCCTCTTATATCTGCAATCGTATGTTTTTGGTCACTACGCAGAGCTTATGACCAATAGGTGAGGGTTAGAAGGCAGATCACCTGGTAAATCAGAAGTTTGTCCTTCAGGTCCCTCCTTACTACGATGGTTCGATACACCTACTGTATAATGCCTGCATGATTGCTGACTGATTGCTAACTTATTATTATATAACTGTAGTGTAAGATGAATCCTGATGGGAAGTTTAATGTAAGCTATTACATTTTAAAAATGATTGATTTTGAAAAAAAATATGTAGTGCAACCGCTCGTGAAAATAACAGCAATACAAATTGACAACACATCTAATATTACAGTGGTATTTCAAATTGAGAGAACATGACAATAAGGAAATATGAAACCAATTTCCTCAGTTAGTATTTTACAGTTGATGTTAAATGGCCTTCCACTCAATCACCTAATTTTAGATTATAACAACAGTTAATTGTGAATGTGAAGTTTGAGATGCAAATCACTTTACAAACTGGAGGATGAAAATAGGTGCAAATTCAGTTCAAGAGCTACATAATATGATTGTGGCTATGATGTTATAGATAGTGACAGACAGGCTTCAGGTTTGATCCTTTAATCTGCTATGTGGAAGGACATCTACCCACTAAATCATACCCTATTGTGTTTGGTCAATCAAAGCAACAGCCTCCATAGCTGCAGTAACACTTTACACAGAGGCATTAACAGATGTTAACATTTTAGCATCCAGACTGGATACTAAAATTACTTTGATCATTCAAATATTACAATCATTTTAATGCTTAGGACTATTACTGAAATGTAAGGATTAGATTTGATTTCTCTTAACTTTAACACATGCAATGGCATACTCAATAAATCTTCCTCTAAATAGCAAAAGAGGACCCCACATATTGCCCTATTTCAGTCATACAATAAATAATTCTCATTTTGTAAATTGATTACCTTGATTAAAAACCATTTTATCAGCCTCTATTAGCCACAAAATTACTAGTGATTCAAAACGAAATCCAAATATTTAAAACATTGAATGATGTTTTAATAAAAAACAGTCCTCTTTTAACTATATTACACCATCGCTGATGCTTTTATCCAAAGCAACTTACATTTGCTATATATGTCTGAAGTTGCATGGCTCTGGAGCAACCAGGGATTAAGTGTCTTTCTCAAGCACACATTGGTGGATGTGTCACAGTGGGAATCAAACCCAGGTCTCCCACTTTAAAGGCATGTGTCTTATCCTTGTTCCATCACCACCCCACAGTCAAAACAATCAGTACACTCCTTCGTACAGGTCATTTGTTGCGACCTGTTGAGACGTACTTTAAACCATGACATCCAGAAGGAAATATAAAAAAAATTAAAGTTAATCATTGCTGCTGCAGAATAACATTCTCCTCAAAAAGCACAATACATTTAAAACCTGAACAGTAACTTATACTAAACAGTAACTTATTAAGGAAAGATAAGATTTAATTTTAAAGTCATCAAAATTCCAATGGTATGAATCTTATGTTGTAGTACTGCTTACAACATTCTCAAGCAGTAGTTTTCAACACATTAATTATAATCTACGATCCAAGAAAAATCTTCTATGGAGTTTTATTACTTACATTAGATTATTAGGCATTGTGGTGAATAACTCAACTGGGTGATGACCTTCACTAGCACAAACTGAATCATCATCTGAATACCTGGCTATTACAGGAAAGAAAAGCAGAGTTTGATTCTGATCAGGAAAAATGTCAATGGTTTGTGTGTTCAAAGTTTGCTTAACCATAGTAATCATTTTAAACACTTTAATAACATAATATCAGGCACCTATCATCAATTTTTCTAGGCTTTTTACAAAAAACAGTGAATAAGAGAAAAATGATGAGCCAGCAAAAATGAACAAAATGAAGGGCAGCCTGACCAGACCAACCCACAAAGGGTCGTAGGATCTGAGCCAAACTTTGAACAAAACACAACTAAGAACTAACATGAAACTGCAAAAACTGGATTACCAAGGTTGGACTGGCTGATAGCTTGGCAAGCGATGCTCTGTGACCTTTTTCAGTGTCCTCTATGTGGAGTTCACATACTTACTCAGAAGTCTATGTCAGGTCAACAATGTCAAAAAAGCCCTTCCTCCCTCTGAGGCCGGTTTTGTAGAAATAAAACTGACTATCAGGTGGATAAGGGTGAACACGAATGTACCACTGTTTAAAATTTTAGAATTATGAGGCACTGAGTTAAGATCAGAATTATCCTCCATCAATATTTGATTTGCGTAGTGCTTCCAGATCTCTCTGTGTATCTCTAGGCATCAGAAACCCTTGTTCTATAACAATTCCAAGTCACCAGTATTTATACGAAAAACAACAATTACAATTTAACAAAAATGTGTAGAATGGTAATTTTCTCTGATGCTTGTAAAGATAATTACTCAGTGACAGACACGGACAGTAAAAAACAACAAAGGAATACAAAGGGATGTGTGTTTCTGTGTGTGTGTGTTATCAGACACCCTCTACTGTGGGCTCCAAACAGCAAGGTAAAATTGGTGAGACTGATTACAAAAAAATGCTACTGTGTTTGTCCAAAAGTTGCAGGGTTACATTCAGCCAGAGCTGTATCAGAGAGTCTGGTAAGAGAAAACTATTACAGATGAAATCATACACAACGCTGAAGTAGTATGAAACAATAATTAATCAGGGGCTCCAAATACACCATCAGCAATTCACTGTTGTAAAATTACACAAAACATCTCATCAAATTGCTCACTTTTTAAAAATATAAATATAGCTAATGGAATAAGATATTATTTGATATAGCCTTTAGTTACAAAGGTAGCAACTAAAGAAATCATAAATATACTGCCAACCCAAACCGCAACTAAATTAGACAATTTCATTTGTGTATTTGATTATTTATTTTTTGCTGTGTCAAAGAAGTAATACTGATTTCTGTTTGACAGTCAGACCTGGACTGAAAAGAAAATTGAGCATAGCTTTAGTTCAAGCAGGCTCAGTTTACAATCCCAGCACGTCAGCTGATAGCCGTCAGCCCGCTTGAGCTGACAGCTCAGCTGATTCCCTTCTTACCATTCATTGGCAAAATCCATACCAGATGCCTTATTTAAGCTGCTTTAGTCTGCCTACCGTTTGCTTCCTCTGATCTGAGTGTTGCTGGGTGACATCTACAGTCTCTAACACACATAATGTGTTTACTACTTAAAATGGGTCAAATATTTTTTCTTTGGAGAGAGGCGCTCAGCACATCGATTGCTCAGCCTCTCCTTGCCCCGCTGTCAGTGATTAGTCTGTGAATAGCCCCTCCTCTACGTGCACACTCTGAGCTGGGCTGTCTAGGATAGCACGCTGTACATAGCTGCTAGTAAATATCAACTGCTTGTGCAAGTGGGTAACGTAAATGTTAATTATTTAACTCTGACGCTGAATGTTTGCTCCCTCACTCCAGATGAACACTGAAAAATATTTTCAAAGACTCAAAAGGGCTCGAGGAGCAAAGACAGCCTGGACCAGAGGTATTAGGAGCCTCTCTCAGGAAAAGGGGTCTAATTCTTGACTGTATTTATTTTGTTATTTGTTTAAAACAATGTAAAGTAATTTGTCTGTGGCCTATATAGTGTATTGTTCAGTTATTTAATTTCCACAGAGTACTTCCTAACACTGATAAGCCACAGCTGTCTACACTTGTCACACATTCTTTCATGTATTGGAAATCCTAGGCAGGATTTCTGTTGTTGGTATTGAGATTCTTTTTAGCCATTTTCTATTTATTCTTATCAAACAACTCTTTATGATAGATCATTCAGCCTTTATTCATTTACATGTGAGTGAAAACAATTAAACTTTGCTTGCTACCAATAATTTCTGCAGGCATGTGTTTGAAAAACATTGCTTTCTGTTCTGACTTGGTATCAGGGGCCTCCTGATTTGCATTCTTGACTCTTCTTTGCCAGCAACATCTTTACTTTTACTTTTGTAGAATTAGCTACAGATTGTTTTTAGCCTTTGCTGTGGACTAATAACCTATATTTATAAACTCACATAAATGCTACAGCATCACAGCTATCAATTCGGGTTTTTTTTGGTTGCCAATTTGAAGTTAAAACAACATTGATTTTGCACTTAACATTTGTTTTGTTGAAGATCCCCTTTTTTGGAGATGTCCATTTGTTATGGAAGTAAAGTGAGCTAGAATTTTCAGAGACAGATGAAGACATACACAGTATTGTTTATTGAGCCTGGCCTGGGAGATACAGTGCCAGAATACAACGCCTGAACACATGCAATGCCGGTACCAAATCTGCAGGATACTTCCTGTGTGGGGATAGTAATCCTTCCTAGACATGTCGGGATTCACTAAGTGTCCATAAACTTATGAGAAGATTCTATTGGATATTGCTACATAATATCATGGCATTGTGCTAACCTTAGCTAATCTAAGTCATGTTGTGTGTCATTAAAGCCACATGCTACACTTAATGTTGACCTTGGGTTACCTTAAAAAAAAGCACAAGAGTGCCTCGGGTGCGTCAGTCAGTCGACCAAGCGAGCAGAGAGGAGAGTCTGTCTGACCTACTGTTTTGGAAAATCACTGTCAGTCACTTTTGGCTCAGTAATTGACCCTAACATGAGTTGGAGTAACCTGTGTCACAGTAAACCTAAAACTCCTTCACACTACTGTACTTAGCTTACGTTGTCTAAATGTTAACAATCAAAGAGAAGCACAGAAATGATTTGTGTCTGCTTAATTCAGTTGAGACGGACAAAATCTGCATACAGGAACAAAAATCATATGTCCACTCTAACACCTCCAATATGGCTGCCAGAGGACACGTTGCAACAAACTGTACGCCCTCTGTTTTGCTCTGCTGAATATCACATCCTTTGTGAGTCCACAGTAAGTCCACAGCCTGAATTCACACACCCACACACTAAAACCCACTTCAATCAGTGTAACTGGAGCCACACTGACCTTCTTTGCTGCCCATTGTAGGTAGTTAAATGAGAAATTGAGTGATTTAACAATGGGGACACACAAGAGACTGAACCAGCATGTGTGTCTATGTGCATTTGTAAGAAAGCGTGAGTTACCGAGGGCGTGTAGGGGATTGGTAAAGATTTAAAAGGATGTGCATGTAGGTCACAAAAGATTTACACCTGCATGGATTCTTTCTTTTTTTTAAAAATAGGAATGAAGTGAAGAAAATAAAAGAATAAAGAGGAAGAAATGTAGGTAGCATGTTATTGAAACTGTTATGGTCTCGTGTAGGGATTGCTACGAGCCATTAGGTCCACCCTGACTGGCGGTGCAAGAAACAGTTGGTTGACAATGACATTCACTTCCTCTTTCAAAAACACGCCGACAGCTGATTAGTTAACGTCAATAGAGAGCCAACTTAGTTTTAATGTCAAAAAGAACGAAGAAGCAAGTAGAAGACAACAACATGCATGTATGGCAACGTGCAGCTGTTTGAAAGTTTTATGAAATAGACAGCACCAACTTCAAGAGTGGCCATCCCGTGTGCTTGCTGTTCACAACTAATACAAGGTGTAACCCAAGTGCAACCACTCATGGACATCACATTTATAAAGTTACAGTGATTTCAAATAGGGTTCTTTAGTTATATGTATGATCACTGAACTGGAAAATCAACCCCTGCTTTGTTTGCAGGACATCTAACCCCTACCCATCCCCTTTTGTGTTAGGTCAGTCTCAGCAACAGACTCCATAGCTGCAGCAACGCTGTATACAGTGGCATTAACACATAGTAACATGTCAGCATCCAGGCCGGAGGACTGGCTCCGCAGGTTTCACAGCTATTCGTGTAACAATCTGAGACTTGATACCAATCAGGAGACGATTTCTACTCCTGTTAGATTGGTGTTAACTTACAAAGAGTTTATTTTAAAATGATTTAAGGATTTTAGTTGGCGTAAGTTTTTAATCACATACAAACATCTGAATAAGTGACAACTACACATAAAGTTATGACAAATGTTTTGGGCTTTAATTGGTTGATTTTAAGAGGTTACATAGTAGTAAACATACTGGTTACACAGGTGAAATTTGATGAAATCATCCACTCGAGCCGCATGTGCGCTTCCCATCGCACCTTCATCCTTTCAGACTTCCTTAGAAAATAAAAAGCTCACAGCCTGCAGGTTGTGTCTCCACGGCAGTGTGGAGAGCAAGCTCACACATTCTCATCATCGCCATCAACACTGTCAACATCCCACAGTCCACAGCAGCTAAACCTACACTCTTCTTCATTCAATCTGGAATATTTTAAATAGTCATTAGTCCGGGGTTAAGACTCCCTGTTTCAGGCCAACTGGTGAGAGTTCACATCAAGCACCACAAGAGCTTTGATAGTACAGTAACTGGCTTGGTGAGTCCATCGTTTGCTGCTCCCATGACTCAAAATCCTCTCCAAAGTAGATGAGTTTTTGGTGGCGCTTTTCAGTTTTATTATTATGCTAAGAACATTGACCTTGGAAGAAACTGAAAGAGTACATTATTTCTTCCTCATTTAAATCAAATAACACAAGTAGACAGACTTCAAGTAGAGTATGGAGTATGCATATCTTACATCCCTGCCAGGTCATCCTGTCACGCCAAGCAGGGGGAAATACATCTGAATGCCCATGAAATGACATGAGATACAAAGAAGTCACAATGCTAACAAAGAGATGCTACAAAAACATAAAAATTAAATGTAGAAAACAAAATCAAATGTTAGTTAACAGTATTTCAGAATAAAAGGAAGAGAAAATGAAGGACACATAAAATATGTGTCTGCCTCTCCAATAGAAAACAGAATTAGTGCATCATCATTACATTTTAATATAAACTATCAGCAACATACGACTACATGATCAATCACTTGTATTCCATTTGTTTTTTGACTATAGTAGTTTCACTCAGACACCCACCATACTGACTTTATGCTCCAAAATGTAACAAGAACACTTAAACAATGCTACACTTGTTGAGGCAAACAGGGCTAGCTAGCAGAGATCTGAATGTGCGTTCTAGTAGAAGAATTTATTGTATACTGTCCATGAGTCCAACAGTGAGAGAGCTTCCAAAGTGATCTACCTAAACCATTTTACATATATTGCTCCAGAGAAGCAGGCAGGGACAACAAACACTGCACCCTCCCTGTACAATTGTTGTTGCTGGAGCCTTTTGCTCAAAGGCAAACAGTAAAAAGCCATATATCAAAATATAGGTCAGAGGTTTTTAGAGTGGGAGGCGGGCCTCCCTAAGGGTACTCCAAACAGTTTCATGTGAGGCTCAGTGAATGGAAGTGAAAAAAAATATTACATTAGTTTTCAAAAGGAGATACCATGGCCTAAATGTGTGAGATAAAGATAAAGAATGTTACTGTTTTCCCACCTTCACACAGTCAGACACTAATAAATGCCTTAGGACAGACCTTTTTCTGTATTTGGTGCACTGGTAATTGAGCTACTACACTGAAGGCGTGTCTTTTTTAAAATCTTAGTCTAAGGGGAGGCTCATAGTCGCAGACTTTGAAAACCCCTGATATAGGTCAAGGTAAATATTACTCCAGTATTTTATCATTTTTTTGTGTTTAATTCAGTATTTCTGGTTTAGGCTTTGGTTCCAGAGCAGCAGGAAGCGCTCTGACACCTTACTCTGACATTGCCCCCTGCTGGTCTAGGTACACAGTGTGTTTCATAGATGATCTGGCAACTTGGGTGACATCAGATAAACATCCAAAACTTGGATCCGTGTATGACGATTATTCAATATAAAGTTTGACAGAGTTATACAGGAGTTTCCCAGGAGAAAAAACAAAACGGGAGGCCGCCTGGAGATGGCATTAAAATATGGGACGAATCAGGGAGTAACCAGGGGAGGGAAAAAGAGCATTGGCAGGTATGACGCGACTGAAAGGAATAAGGCTGAGAACAAGGACATGTTACTTCAGTAATTGTGACTTAAGGGTCAGTTCTTACCTGAACAAAATATTTATGATTGTGTAGAGTTATAACTTATTTATTATTGTTGGTGTGTAGTTTCTTTTCTTGCAATGATTTAGCCACCATATTAAATTTCTTTCTTTTTTTCCCCACAGAAATCATGTTGAAGGCAAAGGAACCAACTAAACACCAGTATTATCATTTAAAAGTGAAAGCATTTGCCAGTTTATATAAAGAAAGTGTTTTTAATGTTTTTCCATGCAGTCAGCTTCTCTTCAGACCAGCTATGTTTGAGAGTCACAATAACTGCGTAATACCACTTTATACAAGGCTGAACAGACTTAAGAAAAGTGGGGGAAAAAAGTACTCCTAAGTGTGACACTCAGAGAATGCTTTACTTACATCGAGCGTTGACCCTGTGTCGTGAGGATGGAGGTGTTTAGAAGGAATAATAATCTGCACACACAAGACAACAGAATCAGACTGGAGGATTAAGAGGAGTGAAGTACCAGTAAAGATTTGAAAGTCACTGGAGCGAGTAGATAACCACCATATCTACAACACCCGGCTCAAATCATGTGACAAGACAAGTCCGACTATCAGATTATCAACTCAAGCTCAATCTGAACTATACCAGAGCTGACTCATCCCTGCCCACTGAGACACTTTTTATTTCAGGTTTTTTTTTTTTTTTTTTAAATATTTCCTTTTATTCCTCAGCCAACTCTGGTCCGTGCGGTTTCTTCCCCCTTCCTCCACTATAACAGATCAGGGAGGTGGCTGTAGACTGAGTCGAGCAGCGTCTGGCTGGCCTCCTGACTCTTGACCCCCGCGATCTCAAACAGCCGGTCCAGCTTGTCCTCGGCAGCCGGGATCTCCTCGATGACGTGCAGCTCCTCTGGGTTCAGGATGTGCAGCATGTCGTCAAAGATGGGCTGCAGGTCACACGGGTCCAGGCGCACTTGCCGGAGCACAGTGTCTTTCTTCTCTGGAGGGGAAACATTTGCATCTTAAAGGTACTTCTATATTTTGACATTAACAATGAATCAAACGAGTAGCGAGAAAGCGGTTTGCTTGTGACAAACCCACTTCGTACTTCACATGAACTAGGCCAAACATACTGATCTCAGACGGATATGAGGGTGAAGCAGCATGTGGAACTGCTAACTGTGTAAAATCTTGCCTCATTCTGTAATTGTGCTCATATTAAAATTATATTAATGTTTATTTACAAAAATGTCCTATAAATTAAATTTTAAATATTGGCTGCTCGCATTATTGATAATAAAATATTTGTAGTGAGGAAATGCAGATAATGTTTTCAAACAAGGATAATACCCAGAAAGACCACCTGGGGGTAGTCAGCCTCCACACATCCTTGTTTGAGCTGAGTGCACTGTTGTCATATCATTTTCAGTAAGTGTGATACACATTAGTAAGTGTCAGAATTTGCAAATTTGCCAGGGCTACTGATACTCAGTATGTACACAGGCCACTGCCAACACAGTTCTCCTCTGAGAACAATGATCTGTCTGGCCACCAGTAATGCCTTGTCAGATAAAAATGAGGGATGTGCGAAAGTGAGTCTTCTTTGTTAATTGTGTTTCTTTTAACTAAGTTTGAAAGGCAGTGGATGTCATAAGTACTTTGGCAGTGGGATAGCATAAAAATAGTGTGATACTGTGTCATTGCATCCCAGCATCCCTGGGCTCCTTTTTGCTCAGCAGTCCGAAGCACATTAGTCTGTAAAGGTAAGAGATGCTCCATTCCTCCGTACACAGAACACAAATCTAAACCCAACACTTGTTTTTGCCCCCATTTATCATGAGCTGATCTCAAAGATCTAAGACTTTCTCTATGTTGTTCACAAATCGGTCAAAGTCTGTTAGTGAGCACTACGCCTTTGGAGAGATAATTCATCCACCTCTCAGGTGTGGCATATCAAGATGCTGATCAGAAAGCCTGAGTGTTGCACAGGTGTGCCTTAGGCTGGCCGTAATAAAAGGGGGGACCAGAATCCAGTCAGTATCTGGTGTCACCACCATTTGCCTCACGCAGTGCAACACATCTCCTTTGCATAGAATTGATCAGGTTGTTGATCGTGGCCTGTGGAATGTTGGTCCACTACTCTTCAATGGCTGTGTGAAGTTGCAGTCAGGTCGAGACCCCGCTGAGGACGACAAGCATATAGATGAGCTTCCCTGAGATGGTTCCCGACAGTTTGTGCACAAATTCTTTGGTTATGCAAATCAATTGTTGCAGCAGCAGTCCGGGTGGCTGATCTCAGACGATCTTGGAGGTGATGATGCTGGATGTAGAGGTCCTGGGCTGGTGTGGTTACACGTGGTCGGCGGTTGTGAGGCCGGTTGGATGTACTGCGAAATTTATGGTACTAACTTATGGTAGAGAAATGAACATTCAATTCACGGCCAACAGCTCTGGTGGACATTCCTGCAGTCAGCATGCCAACTGCACGCTCCCTCAAAACATGCGACATCTGTGGCGTTGTGTTGTGTGATGGAACTGCAAATTTTGGAGTGGCCTTTTATTGTGGCCAGCCTAACGCACAGCTGTGCAATACCCATGCTGTCTGATCAGCATCTTGATATGCCACACCTGTGAGGTGGATGGTTTATCTTGGCAAAGGAGAAGTGCTCACCAACACAGATTTTGATCAATTTGTGAACAATATTTGAGAGAAATAGGCCTTTTGTGTACATAGAGAAAGTCTTAGATCTTTGAGTTCAGCTCATGAGGAATGGGGATAAAAACAAAAATGTTGTGTTTATAATTTTGTTCAGTGTATGATGGAGGGTCCTCTTTGGATATTATATTCTCAGTTATACTTGTAGTCACTTTTATTCACACTAATAAAGGTGAACTTTTAACTCTATTAAAACTGTCACATCGTGCTAACCAAAGTAAAACATCACTATATCAAGGCAGAGAATGGCTTGGTTTTAAAAGAGTCTTTGGTACCACACTTTGGTCTATGGTCCCTGATACTGATATGCATATTTTAAGGCTAACTTGCTTACCTTTGGTAATGAATGAGCCATTTCTGCTGAGGGCGGAGTCCTTGCTGGAGGTGGAGTCACAACGAAGCAGGGGCTCCGATTCGTCGGGGAAGAAGGCTTTTATACGGTCCACCGGTGATTGCTCCACACCCACGCCGCCGGCCCCACCAGCGACACCGCCATTGTTACAACCGCTGCCAACGCTGCTGGGGGAGTCGAGTGGCTTGTGGATAGGACTGAGGCTTTGGCTTACATTCACTGAGGTCATCAGCTGGTTGATGTCAAACTGTACATAGAAACAAAGAGATAAAATAGAGGAAGAAGATGAGGTGGGGGAGTAAGAAGAGGTGAAAAACATGAGCGTGTGTGACAAACCAATGCTCAAACACACAGATCAACAGGCTGATATTTTCTGCCCACAAGGCACATGCTGCTGTCCCACATCTGCGAAACGCTGAATTCATCATTGTCCTGATTCTCTCAACCCTTTCCCCTTCATTCTTTCTCTCCATCCTCACATCCTCCATGTTTTATTCTTTTTTCGTTCCAACTTTTTGTTCTTCATCTGCTATAATCGTATCACATTTGTCTATCAATCAGGACTCTCTCATCAAGGTTTAAACCATTCATTAAAATAATAATACACATTTCGGCGGTGTGGCTGGGCTCCTGCAAATCTCAGCAAGCTAAACACAGACAGTCCTTTCCATTTCTGAGTACAGTTATGTAGCATCGCAGATATAAAGCTGTTGAATGAAAAAAGGTAAGAAAATCTCATATACTGTATATGGACAAATACAGGCACTTCAAGGAGCAATGTGTAAGTATTGAGCCTACTCTCCACATGTCGAATTCATACTCCAAAAAGTAAGGGGTGGAATATAACATATCAGGTCAAAACTGCTGCTAACTGTGTTAGTTAGCTCAGTTAGTCAGTCAGTTAGCATCTAGCTTAGCAGATAATCCACGGACACACACAAAAAACACTCTTATAGTAATAATATATCAATAATACTATCCTTATATATCAGGTAATATATCAATAATATATCTTCTTCACTGTGCTTCCATTTCAGATTTTGTTGTCCTCTTTCTTTCTAGTTAAGCTTCTCTTTAACCCTTCAACCATATCACTGTTTCTGTCAAATTCAAATTCAAATTAGCTTTATTGGCATGAATGTGTAACAACAATATTGCCAAAGCAAACTGCATCAAAACAATCAACCCCATACATTTCTGTCTTCCTCTTCCATCTTTGTCGCCTCTATCCCCAATCCTTTTTTTAACCTCTCCGACTGTTCCCTCTTCGAAGTTCCATCTTTTCTGTGGCCCATTTTGTTTCAGTTTCTCTGCCTATCGGTTCATCTCCCTGTGTCTGCCTCTCTTTTCCCTTTCTCCGTGTTCTGTCACTGCAGCCCCCCTCCTCTCACCGCCCTCTCTCTTTGCTGTGGTAATGAACCTGTGGTTGGAACCAGTAGTGACTGGTTTGGGGATGAGATCATGAGAGTGCGTCTTGTTTTTCCCAGCGTGAGCCCAGCCAGGCCTAAAGGTCGCAGCAGCACAGAGGTCATTTCATTCACCAGTCACACTGGAAATGGAAAATGGAGCCGGGGGGGACTAGACACAACAACAAACACAAACAAAAAAAGTTAATTCAGCTGAGGTAAAAACTTTTCCTATGACGAAAATCTACTTTCATGCAGTGGAGGATTCAATCTGTTTCACTTCACTATCAGGCCTGATAAATGAGCTCCAACAGGATATGACATAGAAACACCAGCGTCTTGTTCTCTTTCTCGTGTTGTCTTTCTCTGTTCCATAATGTCTGGGTCACTGAGCTACAGCATGACACAACTTGCATGATTCTGACAAAACAAACACGCTCTGTCTCTCCCACAAAGGCGTGAATACACGCAAAGAAGCACACAGACACATGCACACACTCTGTGACAAAGACACACTGACTTTCACACAGCCGCAGATGTAACTGGAACAGCTATTTTTTAAAGAGCAGATGCAGGAAAAATAAATACAGTGACCCATAAGGGATGGCAAATTTAGCAGCCTCAAGGGATGGGAATCAGTGGATAGGTAAGGCATATGCTAGGCAAAATTACAAAAGCTGATATTAAACTTTGTGGCACAGATCTAAACATATTCCCATTGCTGGATCATTTTGGAAAATGTTTCTATGCCTGAATTGACAGTTTTAGACAGATTCAACCTGCACAGGAGACTTATATTTATTTTTACTCTTTTCTCCATTTAGTCCATCAGGCTAATGTTAAATTGCTGTCTTGTACAAATAAGAAAATACATATTAAAAGGAAAATCTGCCTTGTAGTTTCTTTCCACAAGTGATAACAACGCAGCAAATCAACCAAGATCCATATGTCACATCCTGCTTCATCCAGTTCAGAATATTCTGCAGCCCAGTATAACTCCCGTCTCTTTTGACAACAAGAGGCTACAGCCGAGCTTACCCTGGCTCCGGTTGGCTCGGCTGGGTTCCTGGGGCCCCCATCAAGTGAAACACTTGAATAATAATAAGTTAATAAGAAGTTCAATAAGAAGAGGATCCCACAATTGCTTCTACTTAACTGGTGATAACATCGAGAGTTCCGCAAATCGCAAGACCTTGACATTTGTCTTCAGCATCCGAACTCAGCAACAAGAAGGAATCTCTTTTGCATATATGCAATACTACTTACGGTTCTCAGAAATGAATGTGTCCTCGGTGTCCTGCCTGCTCTGCCCCAGATGATTTTCCTGGTCTCTCCTCTGTTTTTTACCAGTCTCTTTTGTAGAGATTCTGAATTCTTATTGGGCAACATAAAGTGAAAAGCTGGGCGCAAAACCAATGAAGGGTTAGATTTCGAGCATGGTATGAAGGGCTGGAAAACTGGGCTGTTTATGATGATGGTTTGATAGAAATCTAGCACTGGCTAACCAGGTCACTTCATCTAACTCATCTTGACTTGCCAGTGTTGCAATGCCATGACTGAGTGAACGTCTGAGAGGAGAAGGTCGACTGAGCCGAGGTAAGAATGTTTGATAAATTAGCAAATAAGACAAGAAGCGAAAGTCGGACTGGCAATCGGGCAATAAGTCGCTCTGTGGGCAGCCTAAACAAGAGCAAGACAAATGCCCGTGCATCATCAGCCCACTCTGTTTATGCACCAACACACATCCTCCTCCTCAAAATCCACAATACCAGTTTAACTGTTAGTCGAGGTTTTGCAGCTGAAGCCATTAGAGAAAAGACAACAGTAATGGGGCGGCTGGGGCTCAGGAGGTAGAGTGGGTTGCCTATTAATCGGAAGGCTGGCGGTTCAGTCCTCCAGGCTGTGTTTTTAGGCATGGTTCTCAACCCTGAATTGCCCCTAGCTACTGTTCCGCCACTGTATGAATGTGTGTGAATGGTGAATGCGAGGTAGTACTAAAAAATTACAAAACATCAGGATAAAAAGAAAAACATCACTAACCAGTACATTCAATTCATAATTTCCATTAACAGCTTTTTATTTGATAGCCTTGCTGCCCTGGTATTTGGCCTTTGTGCCCTCAAACAATTGATAACGCCAAAGGCCAAGTGGCTTCGCCGCTAAAATGATGAAACTTCAGGCCTGTTTCCATGGTTTGAGAGATATGGTATGTGTCTGAGATTTCTGTCTCCACAGAAATACAGTGGAGGTAAACAGTATTACCTTTTTATGCTCCTAGCACTGAAGCATTACACAGAACACACTGTCAGCACTTTTGAGTGAATGTTTTTTCTTCTATAAATAGCCCCTAAGAAAACTGTTGACAGTGTATTTAAAGTAGCAGGGACATTGCTCAACTAAATTGTTTCGGTGTCACTTTGTATGCTGGCCCCTTGATTGTATTAGGGGTGTTGGTGGACAGCTCAAAGACATGATATCTGTACTACTAGAGTTTTATTTGAACATTTAGCATAATGTTTATGACACGGCTGAGACATTGCTACACAGTCCAAAAGCTTTGTCCCATCTGCCTACCCAGGTAGAGCACTTTGCTCCTCAAATCACATAGAATCCGATTCCGTATGCCCTTGAACAGCTCCAAGCTCAGGGTAGAGAGAAAGAACAGTACTGCTGTTCCAGAAAGCTCCCAGGCTGCTTTGTGTGTGTGTGTGTGTGTGTGTGTGTGTGTGTGTGTGTGTAAGAGAGAGAGACAGAAAAGAGCTGAGTTGCTGACTACTCCTGTCAGCACAACCCCAAGACCCTGGTAGGGACACAAGCTAAAAGCACACACACACTGGGCACACAGCCCAACATTCATATGTCCACACATACAGACTGAGCGAGCTAGTCTCACTGGGAGAGTTGGCAGACTGCTGCAGTATGAAGGGCACAGGGGATAGACCCACACACACACTGGGGATATTTATTAATTAGATCAAAAATGTCACAGCAAAGAGTTCCACCTAGCTGTAATTACTCCCAAAATGGATGAGCAATTAACTAAGATAGAGTCAGTCCACTGTGTAGAGCCCAGCATCAATCCCACTGTTAAAAACTCTATGATGTCATGTTACATTCAATGGACAAGCCTACTCCCAGACCGCATTTAAAGCATACGGACATTTGTTAGATATTTTTGTCCTTTTCCCCAGAAAGGGATGGATGTGGTTTCATTTTATTAGCTTAAGGGACTTGTCGTGGAAGGGACTGAAAGGACTGTAATGGGGTCTAAGTCATTAACACATATTTAGGGGAAAAAGCGCATTTCATCGTGCATCATTTTGTCAGGAAGGCTAAATGACTACTGTGTGTTGTAGTTTTTTGTGAATTTCAGAAAATGGAGAAAGGGAGGGGGAGTGCATTGGTAGCTGAAAGGTTATGGCACGTGCCAGACAACCACAACGTCGTATGTTTGACTCCAGCTGGCGATCATCGTTGCATGTCATGCCCCTATCTCTACCCCCCATTTCCTGTCTGCCTCTTCATGTAACTCTGTTCGATAAAGGAGAAAAATGCCCCAAAAGTACTTTTTAATTTAAAGAGACGAGGACAAACAAATAGTGTAGATGAAAGTGTCTCTTGCTTTGGGCGCCTCCAGTGACTAATCTAATGAAATAATCTACTGAAGATTCACTCAGATCTAAACTTTGAACCACAGATCAAAAAAACTGTCCTGGCCTGCTTCCTGCAAATAAGAACCATCTCCAGGATTAAAACCAATGCTCTCCCACTCTGACCTAGAAAAAGTAATTCATGTACTTATCTTCTCCAGGCTCAGCTGCTGTAACTTCCTGTTTTCTGGCATAAAAAGTCACTCTCTTGCCTCCAACTAGTTCAGAATGCAGCACTTATTTGAACAGATGACATCTCATCACCCCATCCAATCAGTTGATGATCAGTTTTAAAGCAGGTCTGGGTCTGGCCCCAACCTACTTTGCACAAATGCTGACCCCATATTAGCCACTTTGCAGCCTTAGATCCTCGTGTGAGGCCTTTCTGGCCATTCTAAAGTCCAGGCTTAAATCTAAAGGGTGAGCCCACAGCTTTAGAACAACCTGTCTGAGCACATAAGGCTCACAGAATCACTTCAAAAAGCATTTTTTTTACTTTACTGTCATGTGACTTTCATGTGACTTTCATGTGACGTCATCTCTGTTACTTTTAACAGAGATGACATCATGCTCTTTGTGTATTTATTCATGTTTCCTTTTTTATTGTGTCTTATCTTCTTGGTTTAACTTAACTTTACCTTAATCTTGTCTTCCTTTTTTTTTGTATCTGTATCTGGTTTTTGCTTTGTTTGTCAAAGCACTATTTAAAGACTATGTTGTATTTCAATAGGCTTTGAACACAGATGTAATTATGATGCCGCTGTTTGCAAATTGTAGAAAGAGAGAGAAAATAGCGAGAGACAAAGAAGAAAGTGTCCAAAGTACGGGATTATTTCAAGACAAAGAAAACAACAACTCTGTAATGTTACTGTCCGACGAAATTTATGTTGCTTCGGCAACAGCTCGATGGCATCTGATCAGAAAGCACCCGGTGTTCTGCCAGTGGTCCACAGACAAGGGTAACAGTAACAGCAACTTTAGCATTTAACTGAAATCATTCTTTAACTTCATTTAACTTCATGCAAGTGTTTTCCAAAAGCAGGAAGGAAACATCTCCAGTTACGCCGTGAAAAATCAATTAGTGATCTACAAATCTTATGGAAGAAATACCCTGAGTAAATTCACTCAGGGTATTTCTTCTTATTCTTGCTTATTATAATAATTTCTTGATGTAGCATATTTCTCTAAACAAATGGTCTACATTCACCTTTGTCTTCCTGACCCATCTTGCCTGTTTCCACTGTGGTCTAGGTATATCAGTGTCGGTCAGTCAGTAAGCCTGTCGGTCCACCACTTTTATCCACACTGAAATCTCTTCAAACAGCTATTGGATGGATTGCCATGTAATTTGTTACAGACATTCATGGTCCCAAGAGGATGAATTCTACAATATCAGAGACTCCCTGACTCTGACTTGACAAAGTTGTCCAATACTTTCTTTTTTGACCAAATACCTGCAAAACCCATGACATTCACATCAGCTTCAGCTGTACCATGTGTTCAGTGCTTCATAGAAAATGTAGCGTTTACTCTAAACTAGGATGGTGAACATGATGACATTATACCTGTCAAACATCATGTGTAGCACTGTCATTGTGAGCCCGTTAGCATGCCGACTTTATCATTAATTTAAAACCACCAGTGTGCCTTAGTACAGCCTCACACAAGAAACTGCTGGTGTGTCTACGGCCGCAGGAGGGCAGAGATCCAGTGAGCTCCACATCCAGAGAGGTGACAGCCTGCACTCAGCACAAACCCAAAGAATCACCTGACCTCCACAGGCAATCAGGTTAACAGTGAACAAGACGCTGATGACTGCAGTGGGATTCACATGATTCAATGTAGCCTTTGATATGACATTATAATTCAATCCAGTATCTATTTTGGCTCTCACAGTTCATCCTTCTGTGGTGGAACCTAGTCTAGAATCTCACAGCTGAGGCCATCTTCCAGCTCTTCCTCTGTGTGTGTATCCTCCTCTCTGTCTGTTTGATTTGGCTGGCAAAAAATTGTTAAGATCTATGACACCTAGAGAAGTGGTTCCACTTCCCATGGGAATTACAGCGCTTGTTAACAGCAGGACTTGATTCCGATTCTGTCTGTGTTTTCCGCCACAATTTAAACAAGGGCCTTCCTGTACTGCATACACCCCCCCTCCTCCTCCTTTAGCTCCTTGTTGCCCTGTTCCGACTGCTCATGTAACAAAGTTCCATGTAGAGCCCAGCGTAAGGTCTTTCTGTTTAGGCAGCTGCGAGCGCAGGACGTCACTAAGGATACCACACACTAACCAATCCTTGGTCAGTTCATCAGTCAGACTGCTGAAGGTACAGCTTTAAGCAAGCATTCTTAATGTAGACACATATGACTGTATATTTCCCCCCACTTTTTGGTTCGTGGTGTGTCATAACATAATTAAACTTTTTAGTAGTAGACATATGACATTGATTTTCTTTGTCCTCAACATCTCTAAATGTGATTTTTGTTTTACTTATCCAAGGCTTCAGAACTGGCCAAGTTGAGGAAAGTGTATGCCTGAACTTTTCTTTTGTGTTAGCAGAGAGTACACAGAAAGTACAAATTCCTTTTTAAACTTGAGCCAGATGTCTGCAACCTTCTCATGAAAAAAAACAGCCATCAGTACAGCAGGCTCCTTGCGCCATTCTGACACCATGTAAATTCATAATAACTCCCAGAGGCACTTTTGTTGAACTTCCCTCCTGCTCTCTTTATTAGCTTCACGCTATCCTTAACACATCATGGCTATCAACCCCCACTTCCTGTTCAGTAACAACCATGAAAACACAGTCTACATTTGTAACCTGAAAGTGAGCTCATCCAAAATGTTGGTAATGACGTGGCACTACACAGGAAAACTGTGTGTATGTCTACTGTTTACATTCTTTATTTGGCCTCCTTTTGAAAAGTAACCATTAACTATGCGGTTACAGTGCCGATGTCATGGCTAACTGAAACATTGGTAGTGAGACGAATTCTTGTGGTGATTTATAATTTGTGTTTTTTTGGACAGGACTTGCACTGACATACTTGACTCTGCTTGAACAGCTAAAAAAAATCTCCATCTTTCCGCTTCACTGATTCATTCTGTTTTTCACTCCTCCCCAAGGACAGCAGCTCCGTCTGCTGCAGTCTCTGACATGATGCATTTATTAGGCACGCACACAGGAGACATATCAAAATCGAACAGCATGGCTGCTATTTAATCATTTACTGTACATACTGATGCCAGAAAAGCAAGCAGGCACAGCAATGTCTCTATGAAACATTAATTTAAAGCATGGATAAAACATATTTTACTTTACTGAAGCTGACTATAATATCGTGACTTCCTGTCAATTATTCATAAAATATTTTGTTGCTTTGTTAGTGAAAATTAAGATAGATTTTTGGACTTCTCTTCAGATACAGCAGTAATTTTTGTACTGTCTAAACAATCTGCTTACATCTAGATACACTTGACTTCCTCATTGTTCAAGTGAGGAGTAAAATAACTTTAAAATTTGGCAGTGAAAATAAAAATTTGGCATTGAAAAGACAACCAGAGCAGAACACATTTGTATTGAAGTGACGTTTGTAATCACAAATTTGCAAGCAACTCCAGAGACAACCTAAAGCACAGTCTGCTGTCACTACTTGAATGTTGTTCGTTAGGCATTTTCGGTTTGCCTACTGTTAAGTATTATGTTATTATGATATTGTTATTCTGTGTACAGGGTCACGAGGGAGCAGGAGCCAATCCCAGCTGACATCAGGCGAAAGGCCAATTAACCTAGCCTGCATGTCTTTGGACGGAGGAAGCTGAGGGAGAGAACCCTTTCTTGCTGTGAGGCGACAGAGCCAATGAGCATCAATAGCCTGTAAATAAATTATACCCATCCCTATCTCTGAATACAACCAATGAGAACACGAAGGTCGTAGGTCGAAATCTGATCATTCCAAAATCACAGGCAGTCATCCACTGCTATAACCTCCACTTTTCTGGGAAAGCTTTCCATCTGATTTTGGAACACCATGATCTCCAACACCTTTATGGAGCTGGCTTTATGCATGGGAGCGCGGTGATATTAACACATGACAAACACAAACCATGAAGAAAAGCCGCAAAAGTGTGTGGACTGTCCTCATCGTTTTGGCCAAACAGATTAAGTAAGGTTGAATTCCATTCTTAAGAACTGCTCCCACTTCCTGTGGTCCCTTTAACCCAGTCAATTCTCCATAATCCCCAACCTTCCCCACCTCAACAACTGTTTTATTATCTGCTTTTATCCACTGTTGATCCAGTAAGACAGAAAGAGAACCACTGCCTCAGATGATCTGCTCGTTATTAAGCTGTGATGAAAGACCAGATTACAACAGATGACTAAAGAGCTGAGACACTGAGCGGAGTAAACTTCAAACCAGAACAAGGCTTAAACTGTGCAGCGTTGACCTTGGAGAGCACAGTCAAGGGCACTAATTTGCTGAGAGTCACTGGGAAGTAAAAAGGGAGTAAGTAAATGGTGATGAAGGATTGTGTGTGTCCCAGGCTGACAGAATCACAGCTCTTTAAAGCCACTTATTCCTACAGCTCTCAGTAGTAATAACTTCATGAGCATCTTTAATGAAGAAATTCAAATTATTAGAGATAAAATCACCTCCTGTCCCTTAACTGTACTGATTTATAAAAATAAAAAACAGGAATTTTAATCAACTTTAGAATCTTAGAAAACATCCCTATAACCTGACATTTATTTAGACTGTTTTTTTCCATTAAACTTCAACTAACTTCAATGATTTCTTCATCTAAACCATCAACCAGTCTCTTGGACCCCATCCCTACTAAGCCCTCTCTCTCAACCCAACCGGTTGAGACAGATGGCCAACCACCCTGAGTCTAGGTTCTGTTTGAGGTTTATGGCTGTTAAAAGGGAGTTTTTCCTTGCCACTTTCGCCAAGTGTTGGCTCGAGGTGGAAATCGTTTGCGCTCTGTAAGTAATATTACAAAGAATACAGTCTAGACCTGCTCGATGACAAGTGCAACGAGACAACTTCTTTTATGAATTAGCGCTATATAAATAAATTAAGTGAATGTTGACTGAAAATTGCAGTGGCTGTACGGATACACTGCTCGTTACTGATTGGTTAGGACGATAAGACATTGGCTAACAGAAACATAATGTCGGACTGCTTTAATGCAGTGAAACAAAACAGCAACCCAGTCTGGTTATCAGGCTACTTTTGAGGTTGCATTGGATTTTTATATTTTTGCATCAATGCATCTGTCTATCTATTTGTAATGTGTAAAAAAAACGTCCCTTCTTCTAAAATGTTAATTCAGTTTTAACAGAGTAATTACAGAATAAACAATTAAAATAGTTCCATTACGCTGTCATCTAGGGTGTGAAATTTACATTCTGGTGCCCACTTTGTCCCAGCCTCAGTTGATGATGTCTTTTTGGAGCTTCACTCTGGCCTCAAACAGACATAAATCTCATCTAAAGTCACACCACGTCCTCCCTCACTAACTCATCCCAGCAGACATTTTCCAAACCCATGTACTATGTAGAAAGAGGCTGCAGTTAGTGTAATTACTGTTTAAACATCAAATCATTCTCCCAAAGTGAACTGTTGCTTTAATGTGAGGAATGCAGCTAAACCACAGGGACTGGCTCCAGAGGGACACAACAGACAGCTGTCCTCACAGATTACATTTCAGTGGGAGAGAGATGCAAAGAACAGTGTGTACCAAAGGTTGTGCCAGTGATGGTGACAGAGCTGATGATGGAAAAGATGTGAAGAAAGGTCAGACATATTTCCATAATTACACAACGATTCAAAACTGGGCAAAAACTGTGAATGTCTTGTCCACCGATCCGTTCACTCTACCTGTGGGTTGTCCTCCATGACACAGCGGATCTTCTCCACCACGTCAATGCGGCGCTGTCTGTGCAGGGCGTTGATCAGCTTGGCCAAGTTGGCGTCACTGTCCCGGATGGTCCAGTGCTGCAGCGCGGCATACGCCCGCTCGTGATCTGACGAGTAGCCGTTGGAGAAGGCGGCCACCTCCCTCTCCGTGGCGTTGGCCAGCGACTGATAAATGTCTATCCAGTGGGTGCCCACATGAGCTGCCACCAGCCTCAGGATATCCACCCCTGAGCAGAGTGAGAAAGATAAATTAGATAGCCCAAGCTTAAAGGCCACTGTTTAACCACTAATAAGCCATTTAATATAAAAAAGGACAGAAAATGAGATTCAGGTGATTGTTGGATTTCCTCTTAATTAAAGAATGTAGGTCAGTGGATGCTGTGCCGGCTAACAGATTGCAGCAGCAAACAATTGCCTTATTTCTACCTGATGAAGCCCTCACGCTATGCTCCACACAATACACCATTGTTCTCTTTCTGTCAGTTACACTCAGCATCTATATAGTGTGGGTAAGAGAGTCTGTCTGGAATTAACATTTAATTTCACCTTGCAACTAGTACATCATGTAATGATCTGTGCCGCCTGTTTATTATGATGAACACAGATGTGACCTCCATCTCAAAATGAATGTGCGTTAACGGCGTTATTAGAAGTTGTTATAAAGGACATTCATACTCTTGAAGTCTGTAGGCTTTCTTTTAAATGTATGATATTGACCAAGACCCTTTGAAAGTATAATCTATACATTTGTCAATTGCAGGCCAGGGGGTCTCATTTCTAAAACTGTGCGTAAAAACCTAATTGAAAGTGTACATGCACCCAAAACCCAAAAATGGCGTACGCCAAAAAAATATTCTGACATATAAAACCGTGCGTACGGACACCTATAAGCAAGTTCCCTTTATAAATCACAATCAACTTGAAATGTGGCGTATGTGAGCAAGCTCCATGTCTGACCATTCAAACACCCGTAGAAAAGGGGGCACCGGAGCTCCACCTCTTTATAGGCCAATTATATGTTTGTAAACATTCGGGATGCGCGCGCAACATGGTTGCAGAAAAATCCGGAAGAGAGAGAGC
>JAPMOB010247110.1:0-17686 GCA_029875015.1 Lepomis gibbosus
TTTAGCCTGACTCCTCCTGGTATTAGAAAAATCTGTCACAGTTACATTGATCTCTCAAACAAACACAACCTCCAACCTGTTTGCTTTCAAAGAGAGCCCTAGTTTTAGAACACCAACAGCAATGCACTTTAACCTTCAATCCAGTATTAATATACCAACAACCAGCAGGATCAAAGTACTTGCTACATGTTAGTTTTTATAACAAACCAAAAAATAGGTCTGCATATTTATTAGTCTTATTGACTTCACCTGCTTTGTTATCTTGTTGCTTCTTTGCTAGACAAACCTGCACTCTATTCTCCTTTTCTTATCCGAGCTACCTGCACGCATCTGAACCAGCTGTCTAAGGCTCACTGCTGAGAGTCAGGCCACATCTACACATAGACGAGGAGTGTGGTTCTATTGTTACTAGAGGGAGGTAAACTGCCCAGGGAGCAGAAAGGCTCCTTTGTTTCTCCTCTAGACAAGAGATGTGGGTGCGCCATCACTTGAAACACTCCTTGTCTAGGCTGCACACCCAACAGACCCTAATAAAGCTCTCAGGTTTTGTATTACATCCAATCAACATACCATGAGGGTGTGCTTCAGACACACTTGTGTGGACCAGAGGACAGAGATGAGTCTGGCTTTCTAGTTAATAAGGGAGATTCCACTCAAATGAATCCTGTTTCATCTGTGTTTACACCTCTTATGGTGAATGCATTTACTGGAAGAGAAGTGTGATAGTGGTTTGTGGTAGAGGTGGTGTTAGACGGTATATCAGGATATGTGATCTATCTGCGTACTTTCACATGAGCTAAAGTACTTCACTGTTCACATCAGGTAACAGGGAAGTGTGTAACTGAAAATGGCTGGTATTCATGACTGCAAGGATGGGGTACATATCAATCAAGATACACATACAGTGCACATGCGCGCGTGCGCACAAACACACACACACACACACACACACCGGTTTACAAAGACACACATAGATCTCTGTGGACTTTCAGCATTTTTTAATCACTGCTGTGTGACAGGCAGGGCTAGGGCAGCAGATTTGTGTTATGTCACACAGAGAGACTTTCTAATGAGGACGGATGTGATAGCGCTTTGGATCAAATAGAAGTATACAAGTCCAACATCAGCACAATAAAAACTATGGTTATTTTTGTACTTTACAGCATGATGTTCTTAAAATGCCTTTTCTCTATTTTCAGTTTTATCCACAGTCCTATTGTCAACTAACTTCTGCTGATTTTCCAATACTGCAAGAATTTTTGTCTACGCCCTACCAAAAGGGAAAAGGCACTTTGTGTCCACTCTTGCCAATGCATTTTAATGGGTCCTTTTGAGTGTTTTTTGAGTATTTTATGGCTGACAACTCTTCATTGCAGCTGCATGGGAACTTGCAACTGTAGCATAAAATACTGTACTGTACAACTATCTGAAATACTGCAAGTGTTAAATGTCACGTTTTAGTTTCAGTTCATCACAGTCAAAGAGCAAGTGTATCACAGTTTACCAATTACCTAGGAGGAAGTATATCATTCAGTAGAAGCAGCAGTGACCAAAAGGTCTTCTGAAAGCAGCTGTATGTATGTGTGTTGTATTTTGAAAAGGAGCATGTTAAGATGGCTATATTTAGGTTAAATTTAATGCAGCGTGTTCACACCCCATCTCTAGGGAACCTAAACAGTCATTCTAGGAAATGTCGTTAAATGTATCTTAAAGATGAGGTCAGTTGAGGGAAATCGGGTACACCAAGAAATATTAACTTCATCATTTACGTTTCAAATTAACTCCAACTCTAGAATGGACTAAACATCTGAAATTGCAGATACATTGCATCGCAGTGTAGGTGTACCTGAGAGTGGAACTTTCCTCTAATAGCTTAGTCTAATATAGCTGTTACAGAAGGACAATTGCTACAAAAAGGACACAGGTTTGAATGTCCTCAATGTCTGGGGAGAGAGGTTAGTTATCTCCCCTTGTTATACCCCAAAAAACAAGGCTGGATTACAAATTGCAGAAAGGGTCCACAGCTCATTTTTGCCATTGGGGCCCCATGGCAAGCTAATCCAGCCATAAATAAAATCTTTAGGTTTTTATCTACAAAAACAACTTAGTCAGAGTTGGGCTGATGAAGTCATTCATATATTTATGAACATGAAGTATGAATGACCGAAGTGACAAAATGAATTGCCGCTTGTACTGTTAGCCAAGAGGTGTGAAGATACAAGTGATTAGTAGCAAACTGTGAAGAATGTCTCCCACCAGAATAAGCTTACTCTTTTATGTGTTTCATCACACTCCTTTATACAGATGAATTTAATAACAATACACAACCCTGTCCCTCTGAAAGTGTCCTTTTATGTAACTAATTTGCCACAGCAAATACAACTTGAGGGAAACATAATGCCTGCCGGATTAACATAATGAGGACATTTTGTTAATTAAGGTAACTGGCAAGTCGCAAAAATGTTTAAGGCGTCACTGACACTGTATTTTATTTGTTTTCTGCCAAAATGTCTGATCTTGCAATACAATATCTAACACTGCTTTTTATGGATATTTTATGGATGGCTCTCAAAGATCTTGTTAAGATTAGGAAAATATCCTGTTTTATTCTAGAAAAAGTCCACAGTGACTTGAGGCACAATCTGTTTATAATAATTTAACTGATAACACAATCTTTCCCTAACCTTAACCAAAGTAATTTTGTTGACTAAATCTAACCACACACAGGACTCAGTAGCACAACTAGAGAACAATCATTAAGTCAGCAAACTCAGACAGTAAGTTTCAGTATAGTTAGTTTCACAGCAATATTTATAATAAATCATCCCAGACTGTAGCAAAACTTTTAAGTGTATTTCATTGAGGTGTTTTTTATTGCTTATCTATTCAAAGTTTCATTTGTACATGAACGACTGTGTTATTACCTCCTTCAGAAGATACACAGGCATGCTTTAATGCCATCATGCGTAACACTGACATCAACTTGCTCCAGATGAGAACACAGTGGTTGTACAAGGCATCTAGTATTAAATGATGAAGCAGGACATTGCTAAGAAGTAGCATGTGTACTCAGATCTTTTAACTGGATAAATACAGGTTAGAGGTAATTTTCCCTCCATCAGCATGCTGCCTATTTATTCCAGCATTCACCACAAAAGTGGTGCTCTCGTTCAACACTTGTTTTAAGGTATTTGCCTAGCAGACACATCTGTGTTTTTACAACTGTATCTTAGAGGACTAGCAAATATTTCTACATACAATAATGAAAAGCCTATTTATAAATGTCAGGAATGTTTCTTTTTAAGTCGGAATTTTTACTGTAACCAATCAGTCTTAAAACACTGAATACAGTTGGTCCCTTCCAATCCAAACAAAAAAGAAAAGATGCCAGTTAGCCTGACATGTGGCTTTGCTGTGCTCTAACTATGCTTATTTTCTTCTGCTGTTAGCTGTAGAAATGACAGCGCTTTGCGGAAAAAGTTTTGTAAAAGATGAAAAAAAGTGCTCATCTTAACTTCTGGGAAAGATGGGTTTTAAGTAGTTTCATAAAAGCAGCAGAAGCAAAGCTTCATGGTTGCTCAGTGGGTTAAGGAGCAAACCGTGTATCTGCAATGTTAAATTCATTAAAAAATAAAGTGAAAAAGGCAGCTGGAGCCAAGAATAAATCGTATCCCAAGAGCGTAGCTTTTACCCATACTGCTGCCAAAAAGAAGTGATGGGTGGACAGTCACAAAGTCAGTACTAAACAGTTCTAATTAAGGTGTAACAAGACAGTAAATACAGGATTAAAATGGCTTGTGTCTTTTAATTATACATCATAAAACATGGGACAATCTGACTGCTGCTGTGTATAAAAAAAATCACACTAAAATAAAAGTTGGTGTAGATAATGCCATTGTTTAACGCAAATAAATGCATTAATGCAGGAAAGGAAAGGAAGGAACATGTAGCATTTCAGTCCTTACAAGAAGATGGAAAGATGTATTTAGCGTAGCAGCAGGATGCAGCTGATCCAGCACACATGCAGCATGAAAACAGACACACACACACACACACACACACACTCATCTGCAGATGAACAATAAAAACACTCAAGCAAAAATTCACACACAAGCACACAACCTCTCATAACCTCTCGCCTAGCTCAATTCCACCCACACACACAGTTATACAGCAGCAGGCGTGATTAGAGCAGGATGTATGTGGCTGAGCCCAGCTGTGGTGAGCCAGTGGATGTGGCTATCAGTCTCTCAGCCTGCTAAATGAAAACTAAATGAAAGGCTCTCAGATGATGTGTGCGTTGCGTAAGCGAGGCGCCGAGAAAGGTCCCGGGATAAGCTGATTACGTGGCAGACTCACATTCATTTCCACATCCCTTAAAGAGCAGAGTGGCGGGGCTTAGTGAGACCCAGTTCCTCTTTGCTCTAGAACCCAATCTGCTCCTCCTCTCCCTTTATTCCATATCTTCCTCTGTTTCTTCTGTTTTTAACCATTAGTGTATGTGGTCAGTGTGTTTTCATGCGTGTGTACTGCAAATGATCCTCCTCTCACATGATTCCCCTGACCATATGAGTCAAAGGCAACTGCTAAATCTGTTTTGGATAGCTGTAGCAACAAGCCTAAAGAACATGTGCTATAGGCATATATGCACACACACACACAAACACACACACACACAAACATAGCCTAGCGAGCGTGTCTTAGCCTAATGTAAAGTACACACCAATGCTTAGCAGCTGTGAAGGTGAAAACGACAGGACAGCTGGGGATGTTATCGAATTGTGAACCTATGTCCTGTATGTCAATGCATGCATACTTGTGTGGTTGCTTCAACAGTAGCTGCTCAGTCAGGTCAGAGTTCATCACAGGAGAAGTGTTCTAGGAAAGTGTCAGAGCTCAAGGTGACTTGGTAATAGTTTTTGTTGTTTAAGAGGAAAGAGGAGGAATGGCTGATTGGAGAGTGAGGCAACACTTCATCTGTCCTTTCCTCTCATTGTAGGGTACGCTTGTGTCATGTATGCCATGTGTATTCCAGTGTCTGTGTGGGTGTGTAATACAGGGTCTGTTATTGTACAGTTAATCCTCTGCTGAGGCCACAGTGTGTAAACGGAACAACTGTGCTCACCATGTGACAGGCTCACATGACCAAGGAAACAGCAGGGCTTCCTGGTTTATGTTTAATCACAGTGGATTGTTTTTTGTCCATTTTCAGCACAAAGGAACAAATTGGCTTCTTGAGCCCACCAGTAAAAATGTTTATATATTCAAACATTAGAAGAAGAAATTAGTCTTTGGAAAAAATGTTGTAGCCTTGTAAATAGTTTAACCTGTTGGAAGTTGCCACCTTTTTCCAGTAAAAACACCTAAAATAATATACCTAAACTTGTCTGTTTTGAAAGTTATTGTTAGAGACATTTGTGAGTTTAATATAGATATGTTTAATATAAAAATGGACTAATCAGCGCACAGTAAAAACTCTGCTTTGCCTATTTTCTACAACTAGTCCAGTGTCCGTTCACAGGGGCTGATGTCACGCCGCCCTGCACTTTTTAGATGCAGTGCTTGTTCAAAATGTGCTTTTCGCATTGGTTTTACCAACAGCAACTCTGTTTCAACACATTTGTTTATAACTTACATTAAACCTGCATGATGACGATAACTATACTTTAAAAATTCACTACCACATCGGAGCATATAAGCCCTGTCCCCCACGAGCGCTTCCCGCTGACAGAATTTGTTCCTATGGTAGAAAAGAACCCTTAAATATCTTTTTATTTATCAGAGACAGTCTTTAGTGCTGTCCTGGAGGCATTAACTTAGCAATATTATAGGCGTATTATAGTACAGTCTAGACCTGCTCCATATTAAAAGTGCAGTAAGATAACTTCTGTCATGAATTGGTGCTATATAAATAAAATTGTATTTATTTCTGCTTAATCACTACTCTGATCCTAATTTTGAGGCTTTTGATCATAACTTTGTAATTGCTGAGATATGCAGACATGGCAGTCCTGCAAGGCCAGAAACACTGAGGGTCACAAGATCAGACAGGTTGATGACTAGTCAGCAGTTTAGCCAGATTAAACCTGTAGATTTAATTATTCGCAGGTTAAACTGAAAGTGCACCCAACATGTTGATAACAATCTCTCATTGCACAAGAAAATTTCTTTGTGCAGAAGAAAAGGATTTCTTGGGTCGTTAAGTCCTTTATTGCACGGCACCAACATAAGTTCTCTACAACTGGCAAAAATATTTAACAAAAATGGAACAACTAACAGAAGCGCAATACAGTTACAGTTATATACAGTTTGTAAAAATAGAACAATCTCTATTTCTTTCAAAACACAGAACATAAATCTTTACAGAAACTCCTGTTCTTGTAGTGTACTATCTAGTGTCTATCCGGTCCTTGACTTTTCCTTTGCTACTTTTCTTATTAATGTGATTTAAGTTGTGATTTAAGCTCACTGTCACGGCTCTTTTGCCTCAAAGTCAAATTCCTGTACAATGTCTGTACCTAATAATAAAGTTTAATACACTTTCTGATTTTGGCGCTAGGAAAATATTTTTCTACTTCCTTTTTTACAATCTATGTTCAATGCGACTGACACTGTGTGTATGTGTTGTGTATTTGCTGTTTGTTACCTGCCAGCCAGCCAGCCTATTATCAGAGCAGTGACAGCAGTGTCACAGTAACTGCCCTTTAACCACACATACAGATTCACATTCCCACCAAGCTATTACCACTGCCCGGGTCTAGTTCTGGGCCATCTGTGTCCATAGCAACTGGACAAAATAAGTTACTTATTATAGGATGGGGGCTCAGCTGGCATGTGGTTTTCAATGAGATTTGTCATATCCTTTTCCAAATAGGTCGACAGCACACAAGGTACAGGAAGTCAGAGGTTGAGATAGTCAGTTTTAGGAGTGAACAAGTTTGTTTGTTCTATGTGAAAATGGCATTGTTTCCTGTTTCCAGCTTAAATTTTTCAGTGGTGGTAACGGTTAGCTAATTTCAACTTTTGACTTTTTTACATGTGCTTGCAAGAGTTCCCAACAGTGGGCTGTCAAACGGTGTCATTTTAACCAAGATGGTGATAGAAAATTTAAAGGAGGCAATAATAAGCAACCATGGACATTGTTAATGCAGATTTGACTGGAGCCCAGTGTTGCAGCATAGCCATGCATTTTGCTTTATGCCACTTGTTATGATGTGTATTCAGGCCCTAGTGCAAAGTAAAATAGCACACTAGCCTCCACCAAAGTAATTCCTCATCAGGATGGTCGTCACGAAAAATTAAGCAGCAGACAGAAGCTTTTTTACTGAGATGAAGATAGTTAAGAAATCCCATACTGTATTGTTGTTAAAAATGTTTTTGTTTGTTGTTGTCTTGGTGAGAGTGTTGTGCTACAGCTACTGTAGGACTTGATAAAATAAGCTTTTTGATAGACTGGCTCTCTCCAGTTCAAAATACACAAGCGCCTCCACACCGCACAAAGTTGCACGCAGTATCTAATTTGCTGAATCTGTACACAAAAACAATGTTAAATGACAAGTGTTTATACTTTTTAACTAATAGTTTTTTTCATGGATGAACATAATTTACTAATACTTTGATAGGAACAAATTTTGGCTGATCAGGTTATGAAAAATACTTGTTTGACCACTTACCTGTAACAAAATACGTTCTTAATTGCTTACTAGCGTTTCTAACGTCAGAAATGATGACTATTAGATTGTGAGAAACCTAATAGTTTTTTATGGGGATTAACAGCAACCCATGTGTTCTCATTAATGATGGATCTATAAAGCAGTAATCACTTATTTATTAAAAGTGATAAAGACATTATTTACCTTACCTTTGTAAATGTTGACTTATAAGAAATGTTTTGCTCTGTCATGCCATCTCTGAACACTGCTTACTTTGCATGTTTATATGTGCTTTGTTCCAACCATGTCAGTTGACTGACATTTCAAATGGCTTCACAGAATCTGAGAGAGTGAAGGCAGGAAGAGGAAAGTCGGGTGGTAGCAGCTGCGGGTGAAGATTGAGAGATAGCGTTGCAGATTCCTCCCCTATTCCCCTCTGTCCTCTGAAGAACATCTGTGTGGAGTCCAGCAAGCAGGGACCTCAACAATGGAGGACATTCAGTGGCTCAGATAAACTCCTCTCCTGCCCCCACAATGTACCACCATTAACGCTGTTATCTCAATAACTCCCTCACCTCCTCCACCTCCACCTCCTCCTCCTCCGCTTTCATGCTCCTTTAGTACATTTTCTCCGCCTGCTTCCTCTGTCCTCCAAATCTCACCAACACCTCTGTATCGCTGCTGTTGTTCCCCCTCAACCCTTGATAAAGTACTGCCTGCTCTCCCCTTAACCACAGTCACCCCTGTTATCGCCCTGCTGTTAAACTGCACCATGAGGGCATTACCAGATGTGACATGCTGCAGCAACACTTTCTCTTCAATACTGCATTCTTTTTTTGCCTTAGCTTTTGTGTGTAACCCAGGTAAATGTGTTACTTTCTTTCGTAGATGATTATACATGAAAATAATTAAGTCACACAATATTTTAGACATAATAAAACGGACATGTTGCATTACTAGCGCACATGTGGGATTGATTTAAAAAAAAATAAAATATATATATATTGTTATTACATTTAAATATTACATAAGTTTACAGTACATTTTCTGTTGCTCTTCTGTTTGTTTCTGTTTGTTATTTTGTTTTCTGTTTAATTAATGAATTAATTGATTAATTAATCTCAGTGCTAAAATAAAAACTGAAGGACACCCTTCTACACTTACACCTACAGTAACAGTATAACAGTATTACCAGTCTAGACTGATAGTCTAACAGCTTGGCCACAAACAACCAACCTTTCTTCCTCCTTTAAATTAAAACTCTGAAAGTAAATCGACCCCATTCACTCCCTTACAGCCCGAAGTTTCAGTCAGCTAATCCCATTAATTGTTGACTGTTTGTCAGTGGTACACACACTGAATTCAAAGCTAAATGTTTATAGACACTGGATAAGGGTTGTCACACAGCACCAAGCTTTAGGACATAACCCTTGTATTTGCTCTGTTCAATCAGAGCAATTAAAAACAGCCAATCGGGGCAGTTGTAGCTTTATTACCAGAATTTTGGATTACATGTATCAGTGTCAAAACTGTAATAAGCCAAATCCTCCCCATAATGAGCACATTAATCCATTCCCATACTCCATCTCCCCTCTCTGTTTGCTGTGATAAACCTGTAGAAATAGATCCTACTATCAGAAGAAACCACGCGTCTCTAACTGTAAATTAGAATTGAATCATGGGATGATAGATCACATATTTGGCTTATTTATTATTATTTTATTTTATTATTTTAACATTTGAATTATTGCAGACAATATCCTACAAATAATACTGCCAATAGGTTGACAACCACTTAATCCTGGAGAGCGTGGAAGTTGATACACTGGGACAGAAGCAGGTACAGAGTGTGCCACCAAAATAATTATGGGCTTGTTAAGTTCAATGAATACATCCAAACGTTCTTACAAGCATTATTACACAAATGTATTTACATATCAACCACCTGTTATTGCATGACTGAAATGTCATACTTACATCATGGGATTGTAGTAATAATCTCAACCATGAAAATTCCATTTGATAACAAAGGCCACAGGATGTGACTGTAAGCTCCAGATTCAATTTCAGATTGAATTTAAGTGGACCTTTCCAAAAAACATTTCTTTATTGATGAATCAAATTTGCATTTAAAAAGTGACTTTAAAAACCTCAAATGGAATATGGAATGTAGAATAAACATGTCAATACATTTGCCAAAACTTTATTCTGTCTTTAAATAATGTATTAATCACTGAATTTTAAAATGGATTTTAAATGTGTCTTGCGACTGCAACCCCACACACTAGACAGCTCTGTTGGTTGGACTGTAGCTATTTCAACATCCTCATATAAGATGGCAGAAATTAGCCAGCAATAGACAATACTAGAATGAAACACATTCACATCATTTATAACATGGAAAGCTGAGGTAAATATGTAAACAAGCTTATGATTTCTGTTTATTGTGGTAAATTCAATCTCAATAAAGAGTCGTAACAATGAGGGAATCAACAGCTGTGCACAGACCTTTGTTTCAATTGCATACCCTACACTCACAGAGGGAGGTATCTGATCATAACTCCTAACAACACAGTTGTTTTGTGCAGGTAAATAGAGTTGCTTTTTGAGCCAATTTATTCCTCGACTGTAGAGAGAATTGGAGCAATGCAATTACTTCATCAAGCCCAACTGGCTGACAAAGGCCAAACCCTTGAACATGTGGATAGAGAATGATGTTTCCTATTAGTAGTGTTGTCGTCTCAGGGCCTATTATGCCTCTCCCATGACAACCTCAGGTTTACCCTACAAATTAAAATCTGGTTTATGGAACAAAATACATGTTTTTGTCCTTTGTTTAGAGAGTAATAAACTTAATTCTGTGTCACACACAAGGAATAACAATGTGTGTAATGTGTGGTGTTTGCACTAAAGTAGTGAGGTTTGTTTGGAACAAATGTACAACCCAATGCTATTAGATTAGCACTAGCAGAATGCTAAATGGATTATGAGAAACTAGTGAATCACCTGCAGTTATGTGAGGGGACAAGAGGCGAACAAACTGGTGTTTTGGTCTGGTCGCTCAGTCACGTAATTTTTCTATGGAAAAACTAAACCATTTGCCCTTGCTCACACACCCTCAACCCCACACATTGTTTGCAGTGCCACTGTATGTTTTTTCTGTGTTGTTTTGCAGGTTTACCTTAACTCAAAAACTAATCTTGGTTTATACTATTTTGTTTATGCTTGAGATGAAGAGAGGATGCCTGTATCCTATCCAAACCTCACTTCTACAACAACACAGTGACATTTCTCTCCACAGATGGAAACTCAGGGGGATAATCAAACACAATTTAATCTAGTCTAGAAAAAAACTTCATGTCAATTCATCCACTGGTGCTATTTTCTCAATGTGGCAGCAGAGGAAAAGTCAGAGGATCACCAAAATCAACTGTGATTCATCATCTGGGAACTATGAGTGTCTGTTGAAAATATTGTGATCATCCACCACTATATGTTGAGATATTTCAAAGAATAAGTGTAAACTTTGAATTGCTAGTGGTGCATGAATGTCTGCACAAATTGTAATTGTAATCCAGCCATTACTTGGTGAACTCACCAACAGATAAACAATACATATGAAATCATTATCAGTTTCAGAAAGATACATATTATTAAAGGATCAGGATTTTTTTTTTAATTTAATCATAAAATTCCTACTTTTTATTTGAACCCTTTCCAAAAAGAAATTTGTGTTGCCCAAAATATATTATTTCACAGATAAATATTTACATATGAGCATAATTTATAGTAGGAAATGTTGGGATATGAGAATGAGCATTCAAACATCGTCTAACATAGCGACTGCTTCTTAAAGTTTGTTATATCTCCAGGCATTGAAATCAAAGCCAGACCTGTACGGCCTTGCGTTGCTCTGTAGGAGCTGCTTCACCCTGAATATTCATAGTAGAGGTCGTTGGGTAATGACAGCACCTTTCTTATACTCATAGATCTAACACTTCCCCTCCTTTTCCTCTCTTTAATCCTTTCATCCTGTCCTCTCCTCTGCTCATCTAACTCTGATCTTCCTTGCTTATCTTATTCAGGGGGGTCGCTGAGCGATGGGGCCCTTTTGTGGAAAGGATGGATCTAATGATAAAAGGCGAGTTTAAAATGCCGGTGACTCAGCCAAGGCGCTGTCAAATAAATTGGGACGACACCTCTCTAGTCCCATCAGACGCTACCTTCTTCATTCGGATTCCTGGATCAGATGAGTGAGCAACCACTAACTAAGGTGTGATGTTTTGTTTCTCGCATGCCTCAAAATTCATGTAGTTTTAGGCCTCCCTCTCTCTCTCTCTCACTCTGAACCATTCATCTGTGCTTTTCCTCTAAACCTCTCTCCTTTAATCAGCTCTTGGTGTGCTTATTTAGAGTAAGTGATTGCCTGTAATGTGCACTGGCACTAGAGGCCAGAGCCCAGACCCTCACTGAAAGCCATAGATCTTCTCCCACCGCTATTGCTAGCTCTCTAGGTTTGAGTGATGATCTCCATATGCCAAGGCTTACCCCTATTCTCACCAGCAAGCCTCTGTGTATTAGTCATGCCTGCATTCCATTATCACCATGTGTCAAGTGCACACCTGGTATGTGTGTGTTTGTGTATGTCCGAATGCAAGCATGCTTACGTATGTGTGGTTGTGAGGGTTAAAGTGTGTGTGCCCTGTTGGTGTGATGCTTTTTCCCCCACAGCTGCTCACTGGTTGTTTACACCAACCTTGTCTACACCTCTCAACTCACCTGGGCTGTATTTCCTGCCACATACAGAAACTCTATCTGTCGAAATGGCAATACCACAGATACACATAGATAGCGAGGGCTGAGAGGAGAGCAAAGAGGACAACAGACCACACAAAGGTGCTACATGTGTAGGTACAATTGGAACCCCGCATATGAATTTGTTAATTGTGTAACTGAAACTGAACTTTTAATTTGAAACATAAGCCTTCTCCTCCAATCACTTTCCCTAACTGTAACCTGGTATCCCATGGGGAATGCTCTGTCCTGGTCAAAAACTTTCAGCTCACTTCTCTTACCTGATGGCTCTCTCCATGTAGTCTGCTCAGAACAGATACACCAAATTATTTTTGTTATGGCACCAAAGCAAGAGCCTATATGATTCCCACAAAGAAGCTTAGTTAGTACCTGGGGCTGCAACACAAAGTCTCCCAGCTTACTTCTGAAGTAACAGGAGCAACAGAGCAAGCTAGGGCCCAGAGCGACTGGTTTTGTCCGAACTCAACCATCAAAATACTGCACAGCAAAGACTGCATCATTTGACATCTGAACCACAACGTTTCCTAGCGTGGCTGATCCACAACTGATGGAATTGTTAACGGCTAACAAAGCAACACCAAAGCCTTCTCCCTCCATGGACTGGTAACGTTAACTGGGCATAGCATAGCTAAACAGCGTACACAGCTGAGCACAGGACTGCTTAACTTTTGTCATTGTGCATGTATTGAATTGATTTTACACTGAGGTTTATTGTTGGTTGTTATGTCTTTTCATAGTATTGGGTAGCCACACCACTAAACTGATGTATGCTTCACACACATACTCATACAGCTTGTGACACCCAGTGTCTGTGTCTCATATGCAAACTAACCTTTCTAATCTGACACTATTATCCTACACAAATTACAGACATGTATACTTCAAATTAGCCTGAACATAGTAACACATACGGAAACTCAATAACTCAATGCTGTGTTTATGACTACATGTGTGTTCATGCGTGTTCATGCATGTTCATCCTTGTGCACATGGAACATACGGAGGCAGAAAAAAGAAGCATATACATTCTTTGTGGCACAAACCCGATATGCACACAATCACACACATGTTCTCTCACATATACACACACACTCCCTTTTTTCTTTTGTTAAGTACACTTAGTTAGATTACCAAGTTCACTTTTATTATCTTGAAAATAAATGCTTTTGAATAAATGTAAGAGTGAATGTTGCCAAACTCTACTCGTCAGAACTCCAGAACTCGTCAACCTTTACTAGCTTTTGATGGTAATTTGGTAATTGTAGTTTGTTAATTAAATGATTAATCAGAGTTTCAAACTCAGAGTTTAGTATATTTGAGGAGACTGAATTAAATCATCATTTTGCCTTATTTAAGGGTGGTGTCCCAAGGCCAATTTAATGTATGTTAAATTCTGTCTATCAAAAGAAATACTGATTATTTCTTATTCATAATCCTGCTGCACCTAGACACATACACACATAAAATGCTGATTCAGTTTATCCTTTTGATCATTTTGGAGGCTGCAGTTTTTGATGCTGTTGAACTGCAATGCATCATGTTCTTGTATCTTGTCCACCACATTCATGTCAGTCAGGGTAGATTTTATAACGGCGGGATTTATTGCAGTTTTAGCTAGGTGTGAATAATAAAATGCCAATTTAGATATAAGTGATAGATACACACAACTTTGAGTCCTTGTGCAGTGATACTACCCCAAATCTATCTTTTTAGTATCGAATACAAGTAGGCTGAATTATTATTGTTTTTTGCTGCTTCAAAGAGAATGGTCATCATCTTGCATAATGGTCCTTAGAAACTACTGAAAACACTCTTGTACTCCTGCAGTCAAATATTGGCAGCTAATTAATTTGACCTTTTCAAAACAGTTTCAGATAAAACTAGAGAAAATCCTTCTTTGGTTGTTCTGGTCATAACTCATAACCTTATACAAAAAGTGATATCACAGGTGGACATTGCTTCATTTCATGGGCTCACAAACTTAAAAAGGTCAGGAATAACCTATAACTATACAATGCAGTGTGCTATTACATATGAGCATCTCTGCATGTGCTAGAAGCATTACTGTGAATATGTCCAGATTCAATGGAAGCTATTATTTGTCAAGACACATGCTGTCTTCTATTAAAAGACACTTCCTGTGAAACTTAGCATTTCTCCTTTTTAAAAGGGGTAATGTAATTGGTAACACGTTCTGACTTGTGCTGTGGAACACTGATTTTAACTTGTTGATGTTCTCTTCCTAAAATAACAAAACAATGCTGGTAATGTGTATATGTGCTTTATTGTACATAATCCTGCCAGCACAAGTAGCTGGCAGAGAGATACAACATCTTTCTCACTGATACTTAAGAAGGGAGGTTCAGTACTTCTAAATGACAACCAAAACCCTACTGCATGTTATATCACTTATTATAAAAAGTCATGGAGCTTCTTTATGACTGCAGACTAATGTGACTGACTATGTCTGCAAACTTTTATGCACAGACACTCAGAGCAGAAAGAACAGAGTTTTTGACTTTCCCATAACCCGGTCTTGTCTGAGAATTTCAAAAGCAGGAAGAGCATTGTCACTTTGTCCTATCTAAACAGCGTGCCTGAGTGCATCACTGTCACAGGCCAAACAGTTCCTTGCTCTCTGAGAGCTTTATACTCTGCTGCTTCAGACATCACAGGCCTCTGACACCCACAGTTGTGGCTCTGTCAGATGCTCCCAACAAGTAGCGCCAGAGTGGCAGTCTCCACACCAACACACGAAAAATATGAACTTCTACTGAGGTGAACCAGCTGAAGAAGAAGAGATGAGGGAGCAGCAAAAAGAAAAGTGGGACGCAAAGCGATAGAGGCAAGGGAATGATTTTCAACAGACAGAAGAGGGAAAATAACATGAGAACAAAGCATTAGGATGAAGGCTCACAAGCAGGAAGAGGAATGTATTAAAATAAATCTTGCATGCCAACATTCAACACAGACTCAAATTAGCTTGACTGTTTTTTCAATTTCATTATGGCAGCATGGCTTTACGTTAATTACCAGAATCTTTTTCAGTGTAGTACATTTTCATTGAAAGACTTGCACATGCTACACATATAAACACATACAGTGCAGGAAACACACTCATTTAGACAAATGCAGGCAGTTTAAAGAACTGGGTTGTGTATGTTCAGGTTATTCTAACCAGTGTGTTTGGTGGAAGGCCAACCACTGGACAATTATGGGATCAATCAGAGCACAGAATGGCATCTAAAGCTAATAAGCAGCCAAACCCATGTGCGCACACACATGTTGCACACACATGCACATTCATTTAAATATGAAATTTAAGCCAGCACTACCACACCCTGAGAATGTGCAGCACTACGCTCCCTGCCAGAGACCACATTTAATGAGACTGCAAGGGACCACTAGCTGTAGAGAATCTACCTAGACACACAAAGCACACACACACAAAAAATAAATTCATTAAGTGCACACATAATCCCTCCGATGGATAATTACTTAGGGCTATATGCATATCACTATAGAAACACTTGTGCACAGTGGGTACACAGTGTAATACTAAGCTAAACCATCTAAACATGAAGCGGCACTTGTCTGATAATTCCCCAACAGTACAAGCACAACATATTTTATATAATTCTAAAGGAAAACTGTATGGCGCTGTTAATATGAAAGTGGTAATTCAATATCATTTTTCAAGGTATGCATAAATATCCCTTTGTTAACAAGGAACTCCGGCTCCATTTGTATGTCTGTTTGTATGTATGTATGTTGTATGCATTGCATGTGTGCATTTGTTTGTACAGTACGTTAAAGTGGAGATGTGTGTTTGCGGATATAAAGAGGTTTGTACTCTAGCTGAGGTCAATTAAAAGGGATGGTTCGCCTAAACTACTTTGGACAATTTTCAGCTGAAGAAATAGTCCCTTTGGATGTGAATGTAATTTGAGAATTATGCAATATAACATGGACACTGTAAATGTGGAGTAAAACCACATACTACAATATTACATACTAATTCTAAACAGATTTTGAGTCTGAGGTGAAAATTGACAAAATAAAGTACACTCAAAACAGTCAGTTTCCCCAAAGTTAAACTTTTAAAAAACATTTGAGTGCCTTGTTGATTTTGATTTTTACACAGTGATTGTCTGGAAAGAAATGCTGCTGGTGATTTTGGTAAAGTTCATTTTGATTGAAACTAAATTACATTCACCTTTATTGTACTGTGATGGGTGTACTGCAGTGAGGGGGTTGAGAGAAGGAGTAAAGGAGGGTTCACGATAGACAGATGCAATTTTGGTGGCTGTCAAGTAAGAAGAGGAGAAAGAGGAAGCTAATTGAGAGAGGAAGATGTTAGTATAAGTCTGTCTCAAGCTCTCTCTCATTCAGTCAGCTTTTAAAATACTCTACACAAAAAAAAGGTCAGCATCTCTGGTACTGAGGGGCCGCTGGTTCAGAAATGCAGTATTATACTTTATTTTGGAGAATTCATCCTTTTCTGTCATTTTGGCTCTAAATACTGCATTACACATGAACCTCAGCCTCCATTGCCAGGGAGAACAAGCCAGTCAGAGGTGCAAATCAGAGAAGAGGTTAATTCTAAATTCTTTGTTGTTGCAGTTGGGAACAAAATATAGAGCCATAGTTGCAGAATCGAATGTGAATTGATTTAAGCTGCTGTTTGTATTTGTATAATTTATCTCTAAAGTGTAATCTTTAGTTCCCTGCTTCCAGAACCAGGGGCAACCAAAACCACTGCTGCTATGGCAACTACAGTACCACTGCCCAACCAGCCTTACCGTTACAGTATGAGTATCATTAAAGCAGGAGTAGGTAACGTTGCAGAAACTAGGAAAATATAGCTAGATTTTGAAAGTAAGACTGAAAATTCCCACACCTTCCAAAGCCACTCTCCCAAAACACATTATCATGCGTGAGTGATAGCACCGGTAGGCCAGCCATTCATTTCATTCAGATGAAATGACTGGCCATGCTTATTATAGCTCTGCGACAGCCACAGATACCTGATGTTTTGGATTTTTTTGTCAGAGCATTTGATTGATAGATTACTGTCAGGATGTAAAGAGAAATTCAACAAATATAACAAAAAATACTTCTGAAATAAATTGCCTACCCCAGTATACTTCTAAGCCTTTGTTACTTGACTTCCACTCTTCGTCATCCCTCTTGCTATACCTCGTAACTCACCTGACATG
>JAPMOB010247110.1:17714-27767 GCA_029875015.1 Lepomis gibbosus
CTTCTCCCACTGTCTTTATCCTGGGATTTTTAATTCCAGCCCCTGAAGACATTCCGACGCTTGGGCAGTCAGCCAGGACAGTGAGCAGTGTTTAAATCTGTCTATTCTCTTCCAGAAGAAACTGTCTTATAGATCTGCCCTATAGGCAGATAGATAGAGACAGAAAGAGCAATAAACAGCACAGAGGGGTTTGCGGGGGTATGACAAATGACAATGAGTCAGGAAATGGCTTTGTATACAGCCGGTATTATTCATAAAGTACTTAAATAGTTTGGATCTTGAATATTCATATACCTGCAACACAATCTGCAGCATGGGGGCTTTTAAGAGCCACAGAAAGTATGTAGGAGAGGAAGCATTAGAGATGCCCTGGAATAAACAAAGCATTTGTGCAAAACTGGTTCAAGTGTATGCATTCTCATGAGATCATTATAGATAAGCCGTCAATTAGTGAGGGATGCATAGTGGCTGGGACTAAAGAATATGAAACCTTTTTGATATGAATACTCTGTAACGTAGGGTTACATCTCAGATGGCAAAAAGAACAGGCTAATAACTTTCCAATCACAACTTTCCTCCTCCTTTCCCAAAGGACTTTATAATAAAGTGAGCGGTTCCAGGCCACCATGGAAAACGTAAACCGATCCATAAATTATCTTGCAGGTCTTGTGGTCAACTAAGCCAGGGCACTAATTTTTGCTAATAGGTCTCAGGTCCGACAGGCTTTCTGCTGGGTATCCGTGTCATTTTTTCACCACATTGCTCTGTCTTTCCCTTGTACTTTCTGTCATACTCACCCCCCCCTCCCTCACTGTGTGTTTAATATTGTGGCTTTTGTGGCTACATAGATGGCTCCTGCTGATATTTATCATCCCGCAGTCTCACTGTCTCACACTCTCTCTCTTTCTTGCCTTGATGAATGGGTAGTCCACCGTAACCCAATCCCCGTCTTCTCCCTGCATACTTGAATAATAACATGTATATGGAGGAAATGTAGACAGGTCACTGGGGCCGTGACCCGCTGTCTGCTCAGGGTCGTGACCTCTGTGTGACTTCATCTAAACATAACTCGAAGTAGCACCTTGGGAAACAAGAGGTTACTGGATTTGCTGTGGCACATCTTTAGACAGTGAAGGAGAGTGTCTGTGTAATAGGTGTTATTTTTAACCATAGGGCCCCAAAATAACTTACAAATTATTACAACACGTAAGTTGGGCCTGACTACAAAAGCTGTTTGTGGCAACATCCTGAAACTTTTATGAAGCAAAACATTTTTCACTCTTTGAAGAAGACAGCCTAAATAACTCATTGTATCAATTATTTTTTTCTCAGCATACTTTAGAAAATATCATTGTGTGGCTGACTGATCTGTCACAATTTTAAATCATTGTGTTAATTGCGATGCATTCAACTAATTTACCCTCAAGTAACGCTGTCTTTAAAGACTGACTAATGGCTCATTTGTGTCTATTAGTTCTTCCTGTGCTGTGACTAATGATGACCCAGGCTCCGAGTGTCTACTTGGCTCCAGCCAGTTTGAACTCTGACCTCTGACATCATGGTTGAAACTGTGTTGGTACCAGCTGCTGGTAATATTTATTACTAATCACCTGCACTGAGAGTGACCTCATGAGAATGATAGACTAAGAAAGAGTGCAGAAAGACAGTTTTTTATTTGGATGGTGTCTGAAAAGCCTCTGTGATATAATGTTTAACAAAATATGAGATATGAGAACTTCATCTATGTGTTGTGAATGTTTTTGTACTATCAGTATACAGTTAAGTGAGGTCAGTCGGTCAAGCAGGGCTCAGTCTAGTCCAATGAAAAAAAGTAGATCTGGCTTTAGCTTTCCCTGGACCACAACAGGACGCCATCTGGCAAGGTGACCAATCAAATGTGCAAGAATACATTCCAGGTAGATTAATGTGTAATGATCAAAGTATCGTGTAAATGTTATGATTGTGACGAAACATAAAATACTGCTGACTTGATCATTTTCCAGAGTTGTGAAATCATGTTTTTTCTGAAAAACCTTCAAATTCACGGATCTGTTACTTAAACTGGAGTTCCTGGGTCTCATGTCTAAAAACAGCCTAACCTAAATGAGAGACTTCTCCCACCAGGAGAACCACGGAGTTTGCTGAAATGTTTACAGCAACTTGCTATATGTATAGTTTCTCCTGACAAGCTCTTGTGGTCTTCCACATAATGACTGTCCTCTCCCAGTAGCAAAGGAAATAGCGAGACTTGGTGGGTCATAGAAAGCATGTGACCTTGACACTGGAGCCCGCTATTTGCATCCCGTCTCCTGCCAACAGTGTGTGTTGCCCTTTTTTTAACTATGAAGGCAATCTTTCCCTAATGCTTACCCAAGAAGCTTTAGTTGTGTATATTGAACAAAATCCTAAAGCAGTATTAAAGTCCCTATGAAATCAAAGTTGATGTTTAACTCTTTTAAATGTCTTGCACTATATGTCACCTATACGCCAGTATCTGACCCAACAAAGACCAAGAAATCGTTTTTCAGGTATCTTAACGGGCACAGCCTTTGAGAACGACACAGAACACAGGAGGCCTATAAAAGTGATTTACGGACTTTCCTGATGGACAGGTAGAGTTACGTTTTGCTAAACCGCTAACGTCTGCTAACTGTAACCTACAGAATTCCCTGTCATCAAACTGGCCTCTGTCATTCTCAGAGGCTGTGTTCAGTCCCAGTTTGGCTGCCATGTTCACCCACTGGAAGCTTCCAGTTTGCACAGAGTCTGCAAGAACTCCAGAGTCAGGTGATAACTATCTTTGCTCCCCAAGGGGTGACACTTTTCACATAGTCAATCATCCTATTGTTAATATAAAAAAATTTATTGGTGCAGCTTTATCCATATTGGTGCAATAGATAAGAAAACCCTCAGGAGTCATGAGGACTTGATGTTTTTATTAAACAAACTGAACGACTGAATTGTGGAGAATCGAACCGATCTAATGATGTCTAACATGTTCATACAGACATATTGATCATAAGTTTAAACATTTATATTTGTGTTAACGATCTAAGCAGCTTAGAACCAGCTAAAAAGGGCAACCCGGCGGGGTTCACAAGGTTTTATACATCCAAAGAACTTATATGAACACTAGACCATGCGTTTAATGGAGACCTGCGTTTATTCGTCAAAATGTGTTCCCACACCAGGCCAGTAGGCGGCTATTTGGGACTCGACTATTAATTGAAGTTTTATGGTAAATGCTCATCAAAAAATGGGTGCAGATCATGGCAGTGTCCAAAGTTGAGCCAGTGGAACAAATTCCTTAACTAAAATAAGTCTTCCTAAACTTATGAGACTGTTCTTTTCATCAAATAATTGTACAAACGTGTAGTTATACACCATCTACATTTACCAATTCAAAATTCACATTAACCTCAAACACAAGCCTATTTTCATCTCTTCCTAGATCCACATAGATGTGACTCCAACTCTCCTCACGGCCTTTTGCTCTGTACCTTTCCATCTGCATTTTTACTGGAATACTCATTGAAGTAATTGTCCACAACTGTCAAATTCAATTGATTCCATTTAGGAGGACTTATTGAGCACATAACAAAAACAGTGAAAACCATCATCATTACCAGCCTTTGCTCAGCATTTATTCTTTCATACCCCAGCTATTTAACGACCATGACGGTTTTATTACCATCCCTGCACTGTAATAGGCGTCTCATTGTTAAGAAGCCATGTGGCCTTGGGCTGGTTTAAAGATGGATCTGGTTGATGTGTGCTGTTAATATAATCTTCTAACATGCGTCTGTGAAAATATTACCATGGCCTGGAGCTGCACTGTATGTTCTCAGCATCACATTGTCCCTGCAGGTAGGAACTGACATCACTAGGAGTACTTCAAAACTGTATTTTTTGGTATATATATTCATTTTGCCAGCCAAGAGCTGCTGTCTGATGTTACATTTAATATCATCATGAAAAAAATAAGTGGAATGTGATTTATTGGCAAATGTATCAAAGATTTTCATTCATCTCTTTGTTCTCTGCTGAAACATGATATAATGACTCTGGCCATAAGTCACATTCTCAAAGAGCAGTGTGCTTCCAGCAGCATGCTATCCTTCAAAGCACTCAGCAGAGAAGAACTAGGGTACATGCAAGCTAAATGTGTTGTTGCCCTTGACAAACAGTGAGACACGACAGATAGCCTTAGAGAATACAAGTATGACAACGCTTAATCGATCTGTGCTTTCTTTTTTGATAACTGGTGCAGTGAAGCAAATTCTCAGAATAGATCAGATGACTTGTCCCGAGCAAAATACATTCACCACCTTGTCCTTACCGCAACTTTCACCTTTCCTTCAAGAGTTTTCTCAGGGTTTGGACACGTTAGGTCCACTGTCAGCAGTCAGTTATGTCAACTTATGACTTTGGGCAAAATATCTTTCCTTTCATTGTGTGTCAGGTCGATTATTCAATCATTTTGCCTGTGGTGTCTATATTTTCTATTTTACTGAGAGCCATATTTCTAAAATGAACGTGTGTTTCATGGAAATCCAATAGACAATAAAGAGTGTATTTGAAACATTCCCAGCACTGGGGTCTCTGGGTTTAACAGAAATACCAGATGCAGCCAAGTGTGCAGTCAGTGCCTCACGCAATGTCAAATGTTGGGGTGTGCTGCTACTGTCCCATGAGACACTGGACAGTCAACCCAGAACAACAGGTCGAGGTAAGTTTTTGTGTGTGTGTATGTAAGAGTAGATGGTTTGTGTGTGATGCCCTGTGGGTTTAGGTGTGTGCGTAGCTTACAGGGGAAAAAAACATACTGAAGCAAAATCATAAAGGCATGGGGTGAAATCTAAAATAAATCTAAATCTAAATCTAAAGCTTAAATGCAGCATTTTTACAAAAATAAACATGGTGACTGACTTACTCTTTTGCTGACATGTATGAGACTTACGAGTAAAGAGTATATCAATTTATGCTGCGCACATAAATTAGGATTCATTGCTGACATTGTGTAACGTTGCTTCTTTAATACATTTTGTGCAGCTGCTGCAGGTTTCCACTTCTCCACCTTGTCCATAGATTTCATTTTACTCACCTGTTTTACATTATATTACTATATATACATATTTGACTTGAAAACATGGCTTTAACAGTTGGTTAAATTAGTTTGCTCAGAAACAAAAATCCCCCCCAAAAAAGAGCAAAACACCCATAGGAATAGCTTTTGCCTGAAGACGGGAAACCGCTAGTCCAGCTCTGTCGAAAGTTTAAAACACCTAAATCACCTATTGTTATATATCTGTACACAAACAGAAATGTAAAAGCAAAAATGTAGCTATTTCTTGTGACTTGAGTCTTCTACGATCACATAATTTAGCATCTACTATAGTAATATTAAGTGTGATGTTTGTTAACCACACAGAGTCAAGTACAATTTGTGGGTGGTTGTTCCCAGTCTGATCTTTGTTATTTCGGGGCTGTCCTGATGTCAAACTGAATCACTGAATTCCCTTTGATCTGTGTTCTCTGAAGTAGCCCATATGGCTTAACATTCAGAGGGTATATTTACCTTTCTAAGTAAGCTGAAAAATGTCCTCATTTATAATAGTGAATTGTTATGTCTCTGAGCTGTCTGCCTGGTATTACTGGGCGGCTGGTTGTTGAAAACAAAAGTGCATCCACCCAGAATAGGCCATGATAGGCCAGCAGTAGCACATTTAGCAGTGCTGCTAATCTGAATATCAGACACAAATATTCCGCTTGCATATGTAGTGGCATGAGAGCTGCTTTTCAAAGAGTAGCTGTGAGTGGGATCAAAATAAAAAATGTATGTTGGGTACATGCATGTGTGCAATACGGGTGCGTTTGCATACATGCATATCAGTATCCCTGTACAGCTGAGGGAAGGGAAGAATCACAGGATTGAATTACACCAGTTGAACTTGGCTGTCTAATACGTTTTGATGAGTGCGGTAAATCACGGAGAGGGGTGACTGCTGTCAAGAAGGTGACACTTTGAGCAGCACCAAGGGTCATGAGAGAGCGCAAAGAGGCCTGAGCACTCTGTCTGTCTCAGTTGTTTCATACATGATAATCTGTGGGTAAGTTTTGTGAACTCAAAAATCATTGCCCTGTAATGTATGATGTTTAATCCCTTCTGAAGCAGAACCTACTGTCTAATCTCCCAGACCCATGACTCATCGACTTAACTGACTCACTACAAGGCAGCTTTTGGTTATCAGATTGTTTTCTTCTCCATGTGTCACAATGGGAAGCTTAATGCTTCTTATTTTGATTAAAGTATTTATTTTAGTGCTGCACTGAGAGAAAAGGAGATACTGAATCTACGTATACAGAGAACCCCCATGTGATCTGTGTGCTGCAGCCACAAGCCATTGTGGGATGTAGGCTTATTGCAGTGGGAGGGGTTAGCTTAGGAGTTCACCACATGGTGGTATTGTCCTCAAGCCTTACAATTGGCTTTTGTGTTTTCATTACACTATGCTAATATGAGGTTGTCTTCAGGGTTTGCATGTTTTGTCAAAGTTTGGCACTGCTGTTATTTCAAACATAAAAAGTGGTTTTAAATAAAAAGCATTTTTCATAATCCCTGGTAACATCAATCCCCTTTTGAGTGTATTGTAGCATTTGTAAAAATAGAGTTGTCCGTATTTAATATTAACATATAATCATGCACTAGGTAATAGTGTTTCTCAAATACTCATTACTTGTAGATTTGAAATAACTGTCTAAATTAATCAGCAGAATGTGTGGTTCTGTAATTGCCCTTCAGAACAACAGTCAAGAAACAAAAAAGACTTAGGGCCCGACTCTCTATCTGCAGACCTCATGGCTCTATAACAATGTCACACTAGTTCCTACTTTGCTCATGTTGGACCACTAGAAGTCTTTGACACCTGAACATAAACACAATGTGATTAGGCACTTGCTGAAATGACTGATGCCTGAACCCTGTTGTTTTTGGCTTTTTTTGAAAGACGCTGTTTGAAAGGTGTCTGTTGCTCCTAGAGGACAGCAGCTGTAGTCAGCTTAAAATTACAGCAGTTATGATGAGTCATGGAAAAAACATATGCAAAGAAACGTCTCCAAAGAAACTTTTTAAACCACTGCTGCAGCATAATCCAGGTCTCCAACATTGACCCAACCAGGTGTCACTTCAACATCAAATCGTTACTTACAGTACATATGGGAAAGCTTAAAAGATATTAGAGGGAAATAGTGTATTTAGCATAGTTGTAGAGAAACTTGTGTTGGTACCATACTGGACATGTAGATCAAAAGCACAGAAATAGATAAGGCTGCCAGAGTGGTTTGAGCTGGAAGTTCCTATGGATGACCCTGATGAAGGCCGCAAGTTAACACATGTTTTTGCAGTGTCTCCAAGCAAAGTAAATCTGCTTTCCTCTGTGATGGAGCCACAATCTGTTTTTTTTTTCTTCAAGCCTATAGTTGGTGAATATTTGATACTAAATATAATTATTGGTGGAGAACAGATTTTTTGGCCACTTGAGGGCAGGAGAAACGAGCTGTAAACATAACACTGACATATTGTCACTTTACTGTATATGTTGAAATAACAAACTTGATAGTAAACAGTTGCTTATTTACACAAATCCAGAGCAACTTTGCCATTCATCTGAAGTCGTGTTTCTGGACACCTTGCGCATGTAAATTCAATATTCTCTCTCCTTGCAGATCTCCACCAACTCCTGAGGAAAATCTCTGACTTTTTAGCAAATGGTCCTCCATGTAGCTAGTTGCTAGCTTTGTCTGTATGCCATCTGGTGCGTCACTACAAGAGTGCTGAGAGTGAACTAAAACTGTTGTGGATTGGACTAGAGGCTGACATTTTTTTAGGAATCCTGTGGGTCAAGTGATTCCTGTGGGGTTCCAGAGGGAAAGGAGTAATTTTCACTATTCTTCACCGTGGGACTGGGACGGGACCGGAAAAAGTCTATGGGTGCGGGCAGGACGGGAATCAGTTTTTTAAATATAAATATGAATTTATATTATAAATAATGCAAACTATATTAATATTTTATAGGGAACGGGATATTATGGGAGTCATTCTTCCAGGATTTATATTGGACACAATTTTTTTTTTACTCTGTCATGGGGTTGGGACAGGACAGGAGATATTTTGTGGGAGTGGGATGGGACATGAGTAAAAACCTACTCCTGTATCACCCTCTAGATTGGACAGCTAAACAAGATGTTATAAAGCTCTGTAGAGGTGGAGTTAACTGCAGAGTTAACTCTGTGATAATTCTCTGTTGGTTCATCACAAAGACCTTTTGGGTTATCTGATACATTGTTAATATAAAACCATTAATTTTAGTTGCTGTAAAGCTTTTAGCGAATCTTTGGCACGGTTGGTAGCAGACTTTGTAACCACAACTTTGTGATTATCTTATTGTGTACACTTCGCATAGACCTGCCAGCCAAGCCAGCTAAGATTTGGGGGATTTTGAAGTGTTCACAGGATTAAGATATTGTCCAAGTCAGTATTTTCTCTGTGTCCATGTGTGCTGTCATTGTACAATGGCCCTGAAAAGGAGGATGTCTGTTAAAGTGGACCTGTCATAAAAAAGAACAACTCCAGACACAATATGTCTGCTTCCAGCACCCTTGCATGACCCACTGCACAGTGAAGCGCAGGTGTGTGTCTGTATGTGTGGCAACTAGTCTGAGTCTGACTGTCACTTTATATGCGTGTGTGTATTTGTGTGTGTGTGCCCGCTTGAAATAGGACTTTATTTGAGTCCTCTGAGTACCCATTGGTTTCTTTTGTCTGATTCCTCAGACCCCATGGGAGCTCAGAGGCATTAGAGTTTTGACTGTTTCCCACACACACACACACACATACACACGCACACATCTGTTATTGCTGTATAGATCTGCCATACGCCTCTTCCTCCAATCGACACCACAAAAAAGGGATCTCAAGGGGCCTGAGTCAGTCTCACTTTTCAGTCACTCCATGTCTGACATCGATAAAAAGACCTGCAACCACTCAAACACACCGTTCTGTCACTTCCAATTTCCTGCCTGCTTAATGATACAACGCAGACGAGAAGGGGTACTCTTTAAAGACCGATGTGCTCCGTGGCTTTCAAATACTGGGAGTAAAAGCAGCTGATATGAGATCACATTAAGTTATTATTGGTTTCCACTAAAACTTGAATGTGTATTTGTGTTGATATGGACATTTTGATATTATGACAGAATTATAGTTAATATGAATGTGACCCTTTTGAAAATGAGGAAGAGTGGTAAATAGAATATCATAAAAATACCCTTATGCAGTATATTAAACTTATCCATACTCTGAAACAGGAAGTGCATCATTAAAATCTAAAGAAGGTTAAGTCAAGGGCAACTGGACTTGCCCTTGATTGTTAAAATATTCAGTATCTGTGGCTGTTGCAGGACTGTAAGCACAGGGAATCATTTCATTTGGCCTGAATGAAATGTTTGGCTTGCCTACCTATCTGTCTACTTGCCTACCTGCATGCTCTCTGCCCATGCACTCACTGCACATGAACATGTGTTTTGGGGGGAGTGCATTTTTTTCAGTTGGATACTTTCCAAATTTAGCTTTTTCTTCCTAGTTTCTCCAAAGTTGCCTACCCTAGCTTTAACCTCTTGCCAAGCATACATTAAGTCAGTCTCAATGGACAGCCCTAATCATATGTTACCATAAAAATGAGTTTGGGTATTGGAATCTGGATGAGTCACATAGTGACATCTTAAATTTAGGAAAATGAGAATGTTGGTAGCACATCAGTTGTCCACATCTGCAGATACACTGTGCTGATGTAAAGGAAACTGTTCTGGGAGTGAAAAAGATAGATCGTAAAAGTTATATGTACCCTAATACAGGCAAAGGGCTGACGAACAAGGAAGCTCAAAATTTGTCTGCACAGGAAATGGAAGTTCACAGAAGTTCAACGACGTAAGTCAACTCAGTCACATCATTCTGAGGAGACATAGTCTGCTGGGTCCATATTTGGCTAGAGTGTA